>JAKWBI020000260.1:0-62848 GCA_022664585.2 Zalerion maritima | reverse complement strand
ATTTTTAATCCTTTTGATCGGGCGGATGCGGCCAGCTTTATTACTGCCTATATATTATGCAATAAAATCGATGGTCATATGATTAGCCCGCCCCCGAATTTTTCGCCGCAGCTTTTGGCCGCCCAACTTTATTTATAGTAAATTTTACAGATAATATATATAATACAAATAAAATCGTAAAAATATAGGAAAAGCTGTAATAGAAAGGTAGTATTATAAATACCATTTTGCCTATTTTTATTTATTTTTAATCCTTTTAATCGGGCGGATACGGGCTGGTGCGTATAACAGGTATGCATTTACCAGAGCCGTATAATTATATGGTTGGTTATATGATTAGCCCGCCCCCGAACTTTTGGCCGCCCAACTTTATCCGTAGTAAATTTTACAAATGGTATATATAATGCAAATAAAATCGTAAAAATATAAGAAAAGCTGCCGTGGGAAGGTAAAGCTATAAATACCATTTTGCCGATTTTTATTTATTTTTAAGTATTTTATTTAGGCGGATGCGGCCTGGTGCGTATGGCAGGTGTGCATTTACCAAAGCCATATAATAACGTGGTTGGTTATATAATAAGCCCGCCCCCGAATTTTTCGCCGCAACTATTCGCCGCCCAACTCCATCCGCAATAAGTTTTACAGATAATATATATAATATAAATAAAATCGTAAAAATATAGGAAAAGCTATAATAAAAAGGTAATATTATAAATATCATTTTTACGATTTCTATATATTTTTAAGTATTTTATTTAGGCGGATACGGGCAGTATTAGCTTTACACTTTGGGGTACGTATAGACCGAATATTATTGGCCAACCTTTTTTGCCAAGAATTCTCAGGTCCCTTAACAATTAACTAATAAGGCCATAACTTTTTATTTCGTTCCGAGATAAGAGTTTTTGAATTTAATATTTTATTCGTAAAAATCAGGGCTTTTTTGTAATATATACCACATACCCAATTTTGTCCCAGAAGGTTGATTTTTACCTAATTAGGAAAGACTCCATAGTTTTCGATTTTTAAGCCAGTTCCCCCCTGTAACTCTTAGTAATCCCTCACGGGCTCAATGATTTTAGAAAGCGAATACTTCGCTCGCTTACGCTCACTACGTATTCCCAATTAAACCATAAGGAGAAATCGATGGCCCTAATGCGGAACTGCTTATTTTAGGTCTCCCACTTAAGGGGAGTGTTTAAAATAATATCGCTTATATTGGCGATAAGGGGGTAACTTGGCGGAGTTGTGTGATCGATTTTAAGGAAAGTATATTATAATTTGCCGGAGTTAATTAAACTTTTAATTATTAAATATAAGAGGTTAAACTAGGTTATTTATAAAGGTGATATAATAAGGTTAATTGTTGGTTGTGTTGGTGTTGTTTTTTTGGTGTATTGGAAAGGCGTATAGGGAAGCTATTTATAGCGTTATTATTACCCCTATTATGCTGTACACATTTATAAGTCATATATATGAATGTACCTGTTATGTATAAGATACGCGATAATGTATCTTACGCCATGACGTACTAAATACGCGATAGCGTATTTAGTACGCATTGGCGCCGTAAATACGCAGTGGCGCAGTTAATACGCAGTAGTGGCGTATCTGACACTTGCTTACGCTTACTACGTACTCCCAATTATTTAACCAATTACGCCCGGCGCGGGTTTTTGGTATAAATGCAGCGGAGGATACCTCCGGCACCACTACAGTGGCATTTATATATACAATATATTTAAGTTCTCAATTCGAATAGTGTAACAAGGGTAATAATAATGCCTTAAAATGGCCTACTCGAGCGCCCTCCTTCCAAAGGAAATAATAATAACAGTATCATTAGTAAACCTTAATGTGTCTTCTACATCTTTAATGATTATATATAAGGACATTTTCGTACTAGCCCATTAAGGTTCTCCCATCGGCGCAGTTATATAATAATGTCCCCTGTACTTCACATGCCGCAGTACACAATTATCTAAAGAAGAGCAGATATGTTTATTTATTAAAGAAATATCAGAGACGAGGAAAATAAGTTCTATATAAAGTGGTAAATACTATTTATTACATAAAGCTACTATTCCCACATGCTCACCGCAGTCTCGTTGTGATAAATCGCCTGAAACAGGTCCCGAAGTCGCGTGTCGTCCGCCATGCTGCTCGCGCCGCCGCCGCCGGTCGCGGACCCGTTCGCAATCGGAACCGTATAATTGCGGGCAGCAATCATATTTCTCTTCTTCCTCTCGTAGCCCGGGTAAACGGGCGGCGTAACGCACACACTTGCCGACTCGAGGTTTCCGTTATAGGCGGCGACGCAGAACTCGTGGTACCACGTGCCCGGGAAAAGAAAGCCGACTCCGTATGACGTGTCGGTCGTGGTGCCGCCCAGGGACAGCTCCGTCTCGGCCCCCTCGCGGATACTGCGCCAGTAAATAGCGTAGCCGGCGGCGGCGCCCGTTGCCCCAGTCCACGAAATCACCACGGTGGTGGCGTCCTGGTTGACCACGCCGACGCCGGTTGGCGGGCCGGGCACCCCGCCTCCGATTATAACCTCGCGGGCCCCCTTTGGCAGGCCGCCTGCGATCGCAGGCTGGGCAGTGATGCCACTCACCAGGTTTACGTAGGTGGTGACCCAGACGCCGTAACGGTGGCCCGGCTCGAGCCCGCCGACCCAGAAGCCGCAGCACGAGGCAGCGTACATCTGGATAAAGGAGCCGTCCGTGTTCTGGTCCCAAACGATAACGGCGTAACGGTTGACGTCATAGCCCGTCACCGGTGACCAGTTAAGCTGAATGCCGTCCCCCGAGGGCGCAGTGGTTATATCGTCGGGCCCTGGGGCCGTTTTGGGGTGGGCCGTGCAGAACGCCGAGGCGGACCAAGCCGAGCGGTCGTCGTTATCTCCCTTGGTGCGCACCTGAAACTCCCACGTTTGGCCGTCGAGGACCCAGGCGGTAAAGCTAGCAAACGTGTTTGGGTACACGCTACCTTCGGACCACCAGTCCGCCATGCCCTCTAGGCGGGAGCGGGTCTCGTAGCCCCGCGCAGCCATGTCCTCGGCCCACGCAATGTAAAGTCCCTCGTTGACGGGGGCGCAAACCACGTTTTCCGGGGTGTTAACGATCCTTTTTTCCGGGTTCGCCGGGACGGCAAAGTCCTCGCCGAAGAAGCCCCACTCGTCCTTGAGGCTTTTTGCAAAGGCCTCCGCGATGTGATACTCGCCCATGGTATTTGGGTGCAGTCCGTCGTAGCCATCCGGGCAGCCCTCTGGGTGACAGTCGTAGTTAGCGTTGACGTCGACGTACGTGAGGGGCGATTCCCAGCGGAACCAGTTGGTGATTGTGTCGCGGAGCAGGTCGTTGTACGTGTTGGTATTATCGACCAAGTCCTGGCGGCCCCCAATGAAGTCGCGATGCACCACGTTGCCGATGAGGAGCTTGACGTCCGGCTTGGCCTCGCGGGCCTGGGCGACCAGATCTCCCATGCTCCCGAGCAGTCCTTCCGGCCCACTAACGAACCATCCGAGGTCGTTGAAGCCCAGGAGGATGAGTAAATAGTCGGGCTGGTACTCGGAAACCCAGTCGTAAATGGTTTCTTTGGACTGCGCTGCCTGCCGCCCCCACCAAGAGGCGTGGCCTTCGATGGCGAATCCATCGGGGACGCCCGGGTCGTAGTCGCCTACCCCCACTTCCGGACCCGACTGCGCAGTCTCCCCGTCAAACAAAGGCGGCGTGGGGGCGACGGCAACGGGTGGCAAAATGCCATGCGTGCCCTTGTACGGTCCAACAAACTCGATATCGTGCTCGACGCTGAGCCAGTAATAAATCCTCCAACGCCACGTCCAGTCCGACTGCATCCCGTGCGAGATCGAATCCCCTACAACCATGAACTTTTGCGACCCCGTCACAATAGTGGATAGGTCGTCTGGCGCGTCTCCCAAGCACGGAATGGCGCAGTCGCCGCCCCAGACCACTCCACCCGTCGTGAACTGGTCCTTGACGGCCGAGAGGCACAAGCCACCACACGAGCTGCCGTGGGAGTACTCGCATTCCGAAGTACTTCCCTGGGAGACTAAATATGATTCGAACCAAAGGGGGCGCGCCCCCTTTATATAAAATCGTAAGCTCCTGACTCTCAACTAGCGTCACCGCCGGAATAGGGGAAATGAATGGAACTGTACTTACGCCAACTATCGAGAACCATATTATACTGTTTGCGATAAAAGACCAACTGGGGGTTGCACAAGCCTTGAATGGGGCACTTCTTGGGGTTATCGACGCCATCATAAACGTACTCATCCGTGGCCGTGAACTGGACGCTAAAGTAGCCGATGGCATCGTCGTGGAACATGAGGACGGGAGGGTCGTTATTTTCGGGGTCAATCCACCCCACGCTGGAAGAAAAAAAGATCGGTTAGCCATTCACCGTCACAAAGGAACTATGTCTCTGGTCTCGCCTAGAAATGTACCCGACCGACCGTCGTCTACTCTTACTTACTCTTCGTCGAAATCGGTGACAACATCGTGGGAGCCACGATCATAAGTTCTAACCTTCTCCTCACCGCCTCCGTGCGTTTGAAAGTAGGTGCGGCAGTTGGACAAGCTATGCCAGACGGTGTACTGGTCTTTGGTGAAGATGTCGAGCAGGTTCCTAGCTAGATCGACCAGGATACCGATCCCGGTTCCGGTAGCCTCGATCAGGGCAAAGCCCGCGAGGCCGGCGACGATGAAGATACGCTTCTCCAGCGGGCCGGCGGGCTCGACGTTATCGAGCTCAGCCGCGCTATCGATATAGACCTTATTCCCGTTGCGATACTTCTCCATGGCATCGGCGTGCTGGGCCTCCATCCACTCTAAGGTCTCGGGGTCTGTGACCCGCGTGGCCCGGCCGATTAGATTATCTGTTGATATGGCCGCGGCGACCGACCACACCACGGCGAGGCAGAGAAGGAACTTCATGATAAAAGGGTATTAGATCGGCGAAAGAGCAATAATAAAAGAGAAGGGGACGCTGCCGGTGCCCTGTTACTCCAGGGTTAAAACATGTTGATCAAGGAGGCCGAAGCCGCATGGTAATTATATAAAAGGATTGTTCCTTAAAATGCTAATACAAATGCTAGTACTGCCTGGGACTACCTGCGATTTTCGATTTCCGTCTGCGGAACACCGAGGGTGCCGATGGGTATCGAACATGGGTAAAAATCCTCCACGGACAGATATCCAAGTATAATGTAATCAAAGACGGTTTAGCAGGAGCCTGTCCCTACTATGAAATGCTACTATTGTCTTGGCGAATCCTTCACCATATAATAGTGCCACGCCCGCTCTTTAAAGCTTGCTTGCAAATGCGTACAAATGATTAAACCTAGCATCTTGCTTGGCAACTTGGGCAGGATTCCCTCCCGGCCCGTTTAATGTTGCATCGGAGGGCGGGGGCAAAAGTAGCCGGGAACAGTCGATACCTACTAGTCTAAAAGAATGTCCAAGGAAAATCGGTCATACCAGAAAATATCTGCAACTGCCGCTCCGCTCCCGTAAGCCGTAGGGAAGACTCGGAAATTAAATTTTAGGCTCCTACTCCATAATTAAGGTCCCATCAATGCATTAGTAGGTTGTGTGCATCCTCCTTTATAATTACCTACCAATTAAAAACAAACCCCCAACTCAGCTTATACAAATCCGCACATGTAAATAATCCGTAGCTACTACCAAAGGTACATACCGGATAGTACGGATAAAAAACGCCCAACTGCGCTAACGCGGTAAACGGCTTTTAACGTTTGACATACTATGTACACGTTAAATAAAGAGGACCATAAAAACCCCGCCAAGCCGGGGAAGGGAACTAAGTAATATCCGCAAGGACAAAATACACAGCACAACATCTAGCGTACGTAGCGTACGCTACATATTATAAGGAAGGTAAGAAAAACGTTCAAGAGGCCAAATACATTAGCCAACAAGTAAAGCAAGATCGCCATATAGTGGGATGAGTAAACGAATATTGTAGAAATGAAGGAGAAGAAGGGCTTGCTCCTAGCTAAAACTATCAGGACTAATGGCGGTTATCGGCACGAGTCTCCAGCAGCGTACGATGGGGTCTACAGCTACTTACGAGGGTACCGTAGGGGTTGTATTTGTAACGGGGAGTTGGTCGGTGTATGGTTTTGGTTAGACCTCTAGTTGCCTTTAGGGAGTGGCAACACTTCATAAAACATGGAATAATACTGTACGGATCTATTTATGAAAGATGATATGATGTATTGAGTAGAAGGTGCATCTCCAGTGTCAAGTTTCTACTACCATGGTTCATTGACCGTCTAGGAAGCTCCCGAAGCCAAGGACATGGGGTAACGGGGAAGTCCAGGTACTTGAATCCAGGAGGAAGAAGGGGCACAGGCAAAAACCAAAAGATGGGGGGTGTCTAATCTAAAGTCGGCAGACGGTGAAGGCATGGCAGTGGTCTCAGGCTAATTAAATCGATAGCGCCGTGCGCGGATGTTTAGCCTTGCGACGCTGGCTCGACGCGTTGGATTTGCCGACGTGCTGCGGCTGCGCATGTAGCCGGCCAGCTCCTTCGAATGGGATGCAGACGTCTCTAGCCTCTTCGGAAGCTCCCCGCATCCCTTTACTAGCCTCTCGCGCCGTTCAACGCATTGGGGAGCTCCGCATCGGAAATAGCGAGATGTCTGCTTTTAACCCCCCATCTCTTTACTTTAACAGCGAGCATTAACGCCTAAGAACACGGCTCGCCCGCTGATCATATGCTTGATCAAGTACTACCTCTGATAAACAGAGCTGCTTCCCCGGACTGGCCTCGTCTTAGCGTAATAACGACCGATGACGATAAGGAGAAATTTCTGCTCCAGCTTAGCCCAAAGTGCTAATAGCCTCCGGTGCCTCCAACCAAAAGACGGGCAGTTGCGTCGCAAGTCGATCGACGCCTTCTGTCAGAAACAATACGTTGCGCTATCCTACATTTGGGATCCTTCGGAGCACGAAGACAAGGAACTTGGACAATATAATATCGAGAACTGGGATAATCACTGCCTTAAACCGTCGCGGTCCGAAAATGCGCCCTCGAACGCGTCCTCCGCTACATGCGCTGCGAAGATGTCGACTTTTTCTGCATTGATGCGCATTGTATCCGCCAAGACACGTGCGGCGCTAGCGATCATGACCGCCATCTCTTAGAAACGCGACGCCTTACAGGCCATGGACCTTGTCTACCAGCTTAGCGCCACACCCCGTGGCGGTGCTGGGCCGGCCGCTGAAGTCCAGGTCTGAGCTGCAACTTCTTGAACGGGTCGTCTCGGGAGATCTCCGGCAACGTCGAGTTTAGGCTCCGGCCAGTGTGGGGCTGTGCATGGACGTCCAGGAAAACCACCGCGGCCTGCCGCGGATGCAACTGCTGATCCTCCACGATCCGTCGTTGGAAGCCGATAAACTGTGATGCGAGGATTTCGGCACGATACCAGGCGAGTTGTGCATACTGTTATCCACCTTCTCTAAGCAGGCGACGCGGCTGTGCCGGGCGCTGCGCAGAGGGGGGCCTGTCACCAGACGCCTCCCAGCCAGACCAACCGCGTGTTGCGGGCAGCTGGGAGGTATACGCTTCTTCTGGACGGGTCAAGCTGTATGACCCCGCAGGTTATAAACGA
Organism: Zalerion maritima; assembly: GCA_022664585.2. Taxonomy (NCBI): domain Eukaryota; kingdom Fungi; phylum Ascomycota; class Sordariomycetes; order Lulworthiales; family Lulworthiaceae; genus Zalerion; species Zalerion maritima. The sequence goes on along the minus strand of JAKWBI020000260.1, from coordinate 55,188 downwards.
CATCGAGACGCCGGGGCTATCGAATCTTTGGGATCGACTTCCTCTCGTCGCCAACTGCTGCCAGTATCTCATACCACTGGATGGCGCAGCACTCAGCCGGCGTCAGTAATAAGTATAGCCTCGGTCTATCGGTGCTCGCCAAGTGTCTCCTAAACGGTGAGATGCTCGATAACAGCGACGATGTTACGACCTCAGTGGCCGAGCTGACAACGTCTTAGCCTCTCCGGGAACTGATGTTTCAGGGCTTCAGGGCGCTCGAGGATGACAATCGACGGCTTACATTCGTGAAGGGCTGCCGGTTTACCAATGTTGAACTGGCAGCAGGCGGCATTGCAACAAAAGGCCATCCATGGAAGCTGGGACACGTTATCGATACCGCGAAGTTTCGCCGGGAGCTGCCATGGATCCGCGAACCCGACGGCCGCCTGAAATTAAAGGACCAGCAACGCCTGCAGCAGCTCGTGGACTACTTGGACGGCGAGGGCTTCCGTACACTCACCAAACGGATTGACGAGTACCTAGCGTTGCGGTGGTATTTATGTATTCGTCTGGGCTGCGGATGATCGCATGGAGCAGTGGAAGATGGACCTCTGCGTTCCAGATTGCCTCGTCGACCTCCCTGTCCGCGCATATGCTTGCCCTGTGTATTAGAAGACAGATTTCATCAGGCGACGGAACGCGACCGGGCGCCGTTTCCAAGTATGGGTGTGGGCCATTCGAAGGAGGGAACGCGGCACGGAACTAGCGAGGGGAGCCAAAGACGTTGGCGACAGGGCCGGCGATAGATTTGATGCGCACAAGCTCGGACGATGGGATGAACGGCCCCCGACTATCGACTACGTCGACGATGTGGTCCAGGAACTACTGCAAGACGCTTGGGGGGTTATATGGGGCGAGATCTACCCAGGTAACACTGTTATCGATAAGCGACAGCTCTTCTCGACACCGTTTTAAAGACGACGCGGTCGTGTCAGTGGCGGCTGATTTGGTGTCGGACGCAGAGGATATGCATGTAGGCGAGGATATAGGGAATACGGACGGCGGCGGTGGCGGCCTATGTATCGTCTGAGCGGAGAACCCTGAGGCATTATCGACCGACTGTGGCTGCTGCTGCGCATGATCGCCTTATCGGGTAACCATCGCCGTCGTTCTCGCCATGCTGCTGCTTGGGTCGTTTCGCCTTGTTGGGTGTTGTTGTCGACATGAACCCACCATTAAAGGGGGACGATGTTAGATTTGTAGTCTTACCATCGCGTTTGTCGCATCGGGGAATGCTGCGGGAATATTACGAAGCCAGTTAATAATTAAACACACAGGCTCCCCCGAAGGAGGCAGCATGCCGCCGTTACCGTTATCTGCCAGGAAACAAACCCTGCAAAGTGGTGGGCGATAACGGACGACGGTGGGTCCGCCCCGTTGAATAAATGAAGGTGATTAATGGTGGGTGGGGGGTAACTTAAACCTGGCGGGTAATAACCCAGTAACCGTGCCCAATACGGTCGAACATTTTACCGTTTACTTGAACGATATGCCGGCAGTACCGTAAAGTTTCACCCTCCTTAAATTAAATATACATAGCATTCCGGCACTCTTCGCCCTTTATTTAACGTGATAACGCCCTTCACATTCCCAGTTGTACACCTGGATTTATGCACTTAAGGATAGAGTTATGGAGGCTATAGCCGAAAGTATTAAAATGAACCTTCCCGACCGCCATCGTGGTAAAAACATAATGCACAGACGAATAAAAATTGTTAGGGCAAAGTAACACAACTAAACTTTAAATATCATTCCCACCTCGAAAAAAGCTAGCATTCAAGTACATATAAATCTCCGGCAAAGATACGCAGTAAAACAATGTATACCGAGTCGAACGATCATAAGAAACGCGCAGGCCAGGATTTCTACTTCCGTGTCGGTGCCCCCGTAGGAGGACCCTCGATTAAAAGTCCAACGAAATCTTCCCACCCGGCAATAATCAGTCCCCTCTTATCACTCCAAAGCGCTCCCTCGTCGGCGGGATTGAGACCAAGATCCTTTCCCGTCGCAGCCTTCACAGTGATATCGCGACCCCCAAAAGCCAGACAAATGGGGTTCTCGACAACCCTCATGTCGATGCCGCCTCCTAAAACGGTCTTGAGATTCTGCGCGGCTTTATCTCCGCCGTGTCCGCCGTAGGCTACGATGAGGGCAGGCTTGAAGCGCCACTCGTTAAACAGGTAATCGATGGCATTCTTAAGACCAGCGGGGATGCCCCAGTTGTACTGCGGCGTTATGAAGATAAATCCGTCGAGGGAAGAGATTTGGCGAGACCAGGCACGGGTGTGTTCATGGGCGTACGCCTCAGGGGAGTGGATCTGGGAGGGGATGCCAGGTTCGTTGAAGAGGGGGAGAGATAGGGTCGATATGTCTATGGTGGTGAGGGTAAATTTGGCGGGTTGGCTGGCCGGGATAGATGGGGCGGAAAGGTGGGTTATTAGGATGGTGTGGATGAAGGTGGTGATTTGGGGGCCGGTACGGGGGATGCGTTGACTTCCCGTTATGAGACCTATGTTGAAGGTCTTGGGAACGTTGGAGGAGGGATACATGTTCTGCGATCTTCAAAGAGGGCGGAGTATAACTACGTGCGTCTTCTTTTTAGGACGGTACGAGATGAAAGAAGAGACAACGGTGTGGATTATGAGATTACTAGAGATGATAGAATATTCAAAATGTGTATCTAGGACATGCAGATATTTATAGGCAATGACGCTCACTATAAGAAACCGTCTACTGGGCCTCATGTCCCTATTTTCCATGTGGATTGAATCAAGCCCGCATATCGGCACTTGCACGGTTGCCTATGCTCCATACGTCAGCGCTGCAGGACGTTGGGTTATGTTGCGCACCAACCAATCAGAAACGGGTGTCTATGCCGTCGTAATCCCTGTCCGGCTCTCAATTCCGTTGAACTTCGTACGCCAGAGTCTATTTATAATAAATTAAGGGATAGGATTTGGCACAAACCGAATTCCAGTGGCTTTGCCGCTATTCCGCTGCGATTTCTGACTTCCTCCAATGCGGCGCGTGCTATACCTAACCTATCCGAGCCCGTTCTGCCCTCATAGACCGAGATTGGAGCATCCGGCTGAGAGATGAATGTTAGGGGCGATACGTCAAGCCTTGAGAGGACTGCATGGGTCACGCAGTCCAGAACCGTGAAAAGAAGTTCACCGCGTTCGTTGCCTCCTTCCTCGGGCGTTTTACGGGTTCGGGGCACCCGAAGATAGTACCATGCTTCTATCCGCTGCCTCATATCGTGGACGCGACGTAGCATTTCGAGACTCGTATCGCTTTGCTGGCTGGGATCAGATATGCGTATGGATTTCAGTCCTACGATTAGCTCGGGGACATCGATTAAAAATTCGCAAAGCTGGCTTCGCATTGTCATGCTATCTGAGGGGATAAATTCCGACGGCCCTGGAGTTCGGGCTGCTAGGTTTCTCCACGAGGAATGGGACAAAAAGCACGGTTGGTCGGAAAAGAAATCGAGGGCGATCTGAATGAATTGGAAGGAGTTTGTGAGGTTTGGAGTCAGTCACGATAAAGAAGAATTTGAATGGGAAGCGAGCTTACAAACATGGCCCGTTGGGACTCGAGCATGGCTCTTTCGAACCGGGATGAAAACCGGGACGGTCCGTACTCTTGCACCAGAATCGAAGACCCGCGTAGGAGACCAACCCAGCGGCCGTTGTTTGTGTTCGACAGCAGCTGATGTTGAAGGCTCTTTTATTAGTTTGTGGTATTGATCGAGCAAATCTTCAAATGGGGGCTACGAACTTCGCATATTTGAAGGATTATAGATGCGCATAAGGTTCCCGATTCGGTTCTTGAACCTGTATCCTTCACATAAGCCTGTAGAACGTTGAGGCTTTTAGCGTACTTCTTAGTTGTTCTGTAGGAACAGAGTGAGTGGTTTGTAGCGAAATCCGTGTAAAGGCTGCAGAGACAGGAAATGGCGGTCTTGAGTGCCGCGTTATGCGCTAGTCTGCCGGGAATGTACGAAAAGAAGTTTCCCAATGTCTCAAGCCGGAATAACTTCCAGCTGCAAGGGTCGGTAAGTATGTAAACGAAGCGGGATGCAATGCGATCTTCCTCGGATGCCAAGGTCCAGAAAACGCCAATGTAGAACTCTGGGGTCTGACGGTAGGATTGATAAGAGTCGCATATGTCTAACATGAGTTCGCTTGGGCCCAAATCTTGGAGGTGAGGAGTGGTGGGGGGCCCTTCAGCATCGAATATATATTTCTTGGTGCGGTATTGAAGTGACAGCTGTCTGTTTTCGCTGATAAATTTCCATTTTCGACTGTACCCTGGACATATCCAGCCAGATCGCAGGCACATGGTGCATGATGGATGGGTTTCGTCGCACTATATGCCGAGTTAGAATGGGGGAACATCTGTAAACCTGGAGAATGCAATATGATGGTAATCTTCACCGACTTTCTTTTTTCGCTTGCGGCACGTTCCGCATCCGGTACTTCGCGGCACTCCTACCATGTTGTCGGATGCTAGAAGAATGCGCGTTTGCCGGACGCACACCGCGAAGGAGACAGGGCGTGGGGAAGGGTGGCCCGTGCGCAATCACGTGGATATTGTAGAGAGACAATTCGGCTTATCAGGCGGTCCGACATTTAACGAGTAACTTATGATCATTGCCAGTCATAATTGGAGGAGGACAAGTTTTAAAACCCGCGAGACGCTGGCTGACGAACTAACAAAACTAACAGGTGCACCTCGCATTGGTACAGTATGTAAATGCGAGTTTCAGCCTCGGTTTTTAGCTTGTGGGGATGGCGGGGCAGAGAAGTACCACCGTGTTATCACAGCCCAACCAGGGCTTGACGATTACCAAATCTCGTCACATCTAGGCCCAGGAAGATGACTACCGCTGTTGTATTATAGGTCGAAAGAGGGTTGTCGGAGCCTGTCCCAACGCGTTTGGCCAATGCATTGCCAGGTTGGTATCTTTTGCATTGCTCCAAGAAAAGGAAGATAATCCGTAGAGCTGAAACAGTGGTTGTTGTCGGCCGGATATGAAAAGGCAGCCGTTTTTGGTACTATTTAATTCTATTGTTTATTACATCTCATGGCAGCATCTACTTCCACACTCCACCCAACGAGCCACCATTCCTCTCCGCTCCAGAACTTACACCGGCCCTACGACCCTCACGAACCATGGCCAGCGACATCGAGGTGCGCGTCGTCGTGGCTGCTGCAATCTTGGCAGCAGCAGCCTTCGTCATCACCGTGCTGCAGGCTCTTCTTCAATACTTGAGCTCCAGCGAATCTCGGAACAAGTGTAATGTCGCCGCCATTGGACCTTGGGAGAAGCCCGTCAGGAGGCGGTGGTCTTTTGCATCCTGGAAACTGAAAATTTACTACCCGACACTTGTTATTACGGCGAGGGATATCGTGCACCAGATGCTTGCAAATAGAGAGAATCGCATCGACTTGAACCGCGAAGTTCTCGCTTTGCGGCAACGATTTGACCGCGTGCCCAAGTGTAAATGGAGGGCCGTGACGTCGATAGACAAAATTAAGTGGTTTCGTATTGCGTAGGTTCTTCAACGCCCTATATATCGTTGCACAATAAAACGAAATCTGCTAAACATGTATTACTTAGCGATCACTTTGCTATTCTTCATGATATTTCCAAGGAAAATACAGAGCTTATCATGATTTACCATCTGACTTGGCCGGAACGCACTTGGTTTATATGGTATCGTCTCCGTCATCGCCTTCGCACTCTGGGGGTACCAAGGGCGTCCTGGGCTCAGCTTCTAATGATCTCAGACATTGGCAATTCCCCAAGCCTTATGCTTCGAAAAGCTGATGCCGACACCGTTTTCACGTACCTTGACACTCCAACACAGCGCATCAAACTCTTCGAGCTTGGGATGCTTGCCTTTCGTGCTGGGATTCAAGTCTTTCGAAATTAACACCCAGAGTAGGACTTTTTGCGCCCTCAGTCCCAAGGGTAGTATTACATCTGAAGATGTCCCTGCCCTTGGTAAAGTTCTCCGATTCGAAGGCGATATAGTGGGGCTGCACGGCAATATCTGTCGTTGCGATCCGACCTGGATATATTATAGGCTTGTACAAAATTCCGTGCGGTCCCTATTGTACAAGCCTAATATATCATGCGTATCTCCAGGCAAACGGTGCACTACGCTTAGGTATATTTTGCAGCCAAAGCTTTCGATCCCACTTAGTCTCCTCGCCAACGCCATTCTGGAGAACTGGTCTGAAACACGATTTCGGGACAACCTTATGCAGCAGCGCCGCCGTCTCTCTCGTGAATGGCATGGGGTAGGCTTAATTTTGAAAGAAGGTAATTGCATGACATCTATCCTGGAAAGTACTTGTCGCAGACAAGAAGTCGAAGGAAACAGCAGGATGAATGTATGTCTATTCTCTCATCCATTTGCCTTTCTCGATATTCGTGACTAAGCCACCGTAGAAGATATTAGAAAACAGAGCCCATGGCCGATGCAGCAACTTCGAGGCTTACGAGAGGAATCCCATGCATTTCCAACGCTTCGTACTTGATAATCCCCACGACAAAAACACTGTGTGTTTTGCCCCGCAATCCTATCATGTCTTAAATCCCTTACTAATTTTTACAGAGGTAATTGGATGTTGCTTTTTTCCACTGGCAGAGCGCAATGAGACGTGTCGTTCCGACTATCTTCGCTTCTGCTTGCTTCTGTTCATTACACGGTATTGTTATTGCCTTTCCTTCCAGAATTCTCATTGAGCCGATGTTGCCAGGGAGTATTCATACCCAAATAATACCACCCGACGACCCTGCACAGCAGCAGCCGTATCCCAACGCATTTGTTTTCCCCGAATGCGCAAAGCTCCTGCGCACGTTCGAGCTTACGAAATGGGCTAACAACACTGATGAGAAAGAAAAAAGTTAGGCCAGAGCTTCTGGGAGTATAAATATCTTGTGGGCCCAGATTCTTGTCTTGGACATATTAATCCAGCTTATTGTTCGAGGACGTTGGAGCGTTGGGAGTAGGACTTTGAGTCCTGGGGGTGACGGGAGCGAACAGCAGCGTCCCGTCGGGGAATGAGTGTTGAACGGGGCCTGGGGCGACAAGGAAGCACACGTCGCTAGCTGTATTGTCAGGGCCTGGCGAGCCCAGGCTGTAGATGGCGCAACCGAAGACCAGAGCAGGACTGCAGCTAATGATGATACGAGCGACACGGAAGGGGAAGAAACTCATGAAGAAGGAGAGCCAACTGGGCAAGTGCAATATTGGGACTTATCGGGGGAACTCGATCGCAACCAAGAGGTTTTCTCTGGTCTTGAGCCGGAAGTGCGGAAGGAAAAATGCGATAAGCTGGCGCAAATTTTGGAGCTACGAACCATATTCACGCTTGCTTTTCTATATCTCCATCCCGACTCCTCGGATGTTTATATGATGCAAGGGGAGCACGTCGGGATGCCGATCGCTTAATATCACCAACCCACCAACTGCCTGTTCGCTCTCCCCTAATAATATTCGCATGCACAGGTATCTTGAATATATAAACCATAGGTGATAACTACCAGTTTGGGGTTCATCAATCGCGTTTTCGTTTAAAGATTGGATTAGTATTTATCCTTAAATTGTAATATAAAAGATCGTGAAAATCCTGAGCATTGGCGTACTTCTCATTTTTACCTGCGGTATAGCTATAGGATAAATAAAATATTATAAACAATCCTGATGAACCCCATCACACATAAAGAATACCGCTGCTTAATCACCACGTTAAGAGCGCAAACCTCCCGAAGATCCAGTACGTCCAAAAGAGGCTCGCGACCGACGAGTTGTCCGGACTTCCAATCGTATTTCCCGTCATGACAGCAACACCCCAGTCTCCGGCAAGGAAATACCCGCAGCTGCAGATGAGACCCGACACAACCACGACATGCAAACTCCCGGCTTCCTTCCTGCAACTACCCTTCACCCAAACGATGAAGGATACGAAAGCGATAAGGGCCGACACCAGTATCACGACAAGAATGGGGATGGAAACGCCGTCAAACCTTCCTTGAAGTCTTTCTCGTTTTCCTGCTCCCGTCCACCGTTAGCAACGTCCCGTCCTAGGTGAAAACACGGGGACTGGATAAACAACAATGTAGTTACGTACCCATCATCTGAGACAGCGCATACAATGCAATATACGAAACTGCGTACAAAATAATCCCCCACACAACCGTCATCCTCACCAAGCCCTTCTCCTCGTTCAGGTACTTGTGGATGTTTACGATACCCTTGATAACATCCAGCACCACGTGAAGAGCTGCGAAGATGAGCAGCGGCTTGTCCTCCTTGACTTTCGAAAGTGTCACGAAGGCGATTGTGACAGTGACGACGGAGGCGAGGAGGATATTAAGCAGGTTGAGGAGTTTGTGCTTGATCAGCTTGTGTGGCGCGAGAGGCCGACGTTCGTAGAAGTGGCATCCGATGGCGTAGAACGTGGCGATGTGGTCGATGGCGCCGAGGACACCATACGGGAGACTGTATTTATCGAGCTTGGACTCGAGGACCGTGTCGTCGCCGGGGTCGGTGGGGCTGGTTGCGGTTGGGGCCGGGGCGGCGGTTGTGGCCGTGGGTACGCACTGGACGGAGGTGGTGTATAGGGACAGAATGAGGAGGATTGGCAACCATGACGCCGCACACCATCGAGAAAGAAGGGTATTGGCAACGAAGATCATGATGGGCGTAGTAAACGAATGACTAACATAAACGAGGGTGTGGGACAATTGGGACAGAAAACACTGTGGAGACAGATGGATTGCGGGAGCGGATTGTAACGATCTATATATTACTGAACTCCGTCTTCGTTGTGCTATGGAGGGTCGGCGCTGGTTTCCCACGCTACCGAACCCTGAAAGGACACAGTGAGGCTGAAAAGGATCATTTCGACTATCGACGCGCCATTGATAGTCTGGTCTCAAAATCAAACTTGGAGAAATAAAAGCTGCCGTCCACAGCCATGCTATCGAACCCATATCCAAGCAATGCGTGCTATCTCTTGCTGCAAACACGAGTTGTGCGCCACAAACTCCTGCATGTTCAGCTGCGAAAGCCACGATACCGACACAGGAGCTTTCCCGGAGACGAAACTCCCCTCCCCAGGCTTAATATTCAAGACATTCCGCTCTTGAGCGAGAATTTCTCTTACAGCTCCGTGCTGAAGTGGAAAAATCAGAGATCAAGCATTGCGGCTGAGACAGCCACGCGAGGTATCACAAAACCACGCTGCATGATTGGATGCGGGTTGGAAGGATTCAGGGGCTTGGCGCTTCGACTGTGCGTGCTTCTTGCGAGCTGAGTTTACTGATGAGAGGTTGAAACCGGCGAAGCGTCCACCTCCCCTAACTGGGAAGATTCAAGCTATTTATGCTTTGTTTCTTATGCATGTCGCTATCGCACTATTCTCCACGCTGCTAACCCCCACGTTCCATCGCCCATGGTTATCCCGTCGTAGCTTAATCCATCAACAACACACCCCTGAACCTAATCTCCCCCTTTTGAAGCTTCTCGACAGCCTTGTGCACATCATCGAGCTTGAACTTCTCAATCATGCACTCAATCCCGGTCAGGGCCGTAAACTCGAGCGTCTCCTCGCAATCAACCGGGCTGCCAACCGCCCAGCCGTGAACGCTCGCACCCTTTATGACCATGTGCACCGTGTCCACGGGCATCGGCCCCATAGGAGGCAGGGACAGCAGCTTGCCTCTCACACCGAGACCGTTAACTAGAGGAGAGACGGCTTTCGGCGACGGGGCGGTAGCAACGATCATCTTGGCACCTCCCATCTCCTGCAGCTTCCTCGCCGGATCCTCCTTGGACGTGTCGATGTACTCGTGGGCGCCCAGTTCCTTGGCGAACTTCCTCTTGGCGTCGCCGGAGGAAATGGCAACGACGTGATATCCCATCTTGGCGGCGTACTGGACGGCCAGATGGCCCAGACCACCGAGCCCCTGGATGGCGACGAGACTCCCGGCGCGGACGTCAAGGTTCCTCATTCCATTGTACACGGTGAGTCCTGCGCAGAGGATGGGGGCGACGGCCGCGACGTCGAGGTCCTTGGACACGCGCACGACGGCTTCCTCGCGGAGGAGACAGTACTCTGCGTACCCTCCCTCGCGGGTGAGGCCGTTGACGGCCTGGTTGTCGCACATCTGCGTGTCACCCGTAAGGCAAGCCTTGCAGGTGCCGTCGTGGCCGCCGTGGTAGGCACCGCCCACGCGCTCGCCGCCCTTGAAGCGGACGCACGAAGACCCGACCGAGACGACGTCGCCAACCATCTCGTGGCCGGGCACGCGGGGGAAGACATCCCCGAACTGGCCATCGCCGATGTGGATGTCGGTGTGGCAGACGCCGCAGGCAAGGACCTTGATGAGGACCTCGTTGGGACCGGGTTTCTGCATGGGGAGTGACTTAAGGGTAAGGGGCTTGCCGGCAGCCTCGAAGACTGCGGCTTTGTACGTGGAGGGGAGAGTGGGCGACATTGTTGCTGTTGGCGCTGATGGTAGTGCCGCGCTGCGGTTGGGGAACAGATGAAGTGTCTCTAGATATCACACGGGATGCCTTGGAAAAATAGTGCTGGCTGAGATGAACGTAGTGATGTGGAACATGTCATGGATTTACGGGGGATATTAAGCTCGCTTTTATGGTCGGCCGGACGTTGGGCGACATCAACGAGTTCAACGGTGAACGACTCATGTCTTGGATGTATGCATCACTGCCTGCGAGGGTTGATGTCAGTAGAGCCTCATCCCGAACGCTTGTGAAGTCGAGCATTCACTAGCTCCCAATCGGGAAATTCGTCCGTACATTTTCGGAATATAAGCAGGCTGCATATGGCTGTCCATGACATCAGGGGTGTTTTTTTTCGCGGCTGAGAGTGGATACCAAGAAGTTGTTTATTTGCTTGTCGCCCCTTTGCGTGATTTGTAAGATATCATTACGACATCGACTGTGCAACGCCAATGTTCTTCTCTCTGGCAGGTGCGCAAGAATCCAGGCGAAAAACGAAACTTTAAATTGGGGGAAAGAAACCAACGGAAAGATCCGACATTTAACAAACTGGGATGGATGAAGTCATGCCAACTCGCATCCCTGTTGTCACTCGGGATCAGCCGAGGGCCTTCGTAATTGGCTCTCGGCAGGCCATCGGCAGGCCCTCGCCGGTGTTAACCAGCGGATTTACTGACAAATCGATGTTCCGATCGTGGGAAATCCAGAAGCTGACCAACATAGGAACGGTACCCGAAGAGCAGATTGCTAGGCCTACTAGCCCAAGATTTACGTCTTCTCCATAACAAATGGGGTATTCAGACCCTGTCACCCTACCACCATGCAAAGCACGTTAAGCATCATTGCGAGTCGCCCCATTAAGGGACCTGGGCCGGTGCTCCTCGGTTTACCTTGTCGAGATTCTGAAAGCTGGCGCCCTACAAGGCTCATGCGACTACAACTTGCGCTTCTCTACCTACTAACGTTCCATCCACGGCTTTACATGCCATTGGTTGGCTCCTTTTGTGCTGCATTCCTTTTAAGGACGGAGTCTCGGCTGTGTCCGATTTGGGCAGTCACTCGTTTGACTCCATGGTCCAAAAGCCGGACGGGAATCACCAATAGCCCCGGTATGCTCCCACCGTCAGGGTTCATTATGCCGCCGGCGAGCCTCGGATACTTCCAAGTGGCCTTCGTCAGAGTTTCTTTATTTTCCGGGAGTAACCAGTGATGTTCCATAGAAAGCAAATTAACTTTGACCTATTGACTAAAGCACGATGCAAACTGCGTACTTTCCCGTTCTAGCGATTTCGAAAGGGGTTTTTATTTATTAAGATGTCCAAACATTTTGTAGTAATTCCAGTCGTCATGTCTTCTTTATATGTATCTATTCTGCGAGGCCCTCCCTTCGTTGTAGCAAACCTTCCCCCTCTCCCCCAAGCCTCTTCCAGCTAGACAAAATTTCCAAGACAACAACCACTGCACTGTTTTATCTCCGCTACCGATCATCTGGCTTAGGCTCCTACAATGGGGGCTTATTTTTTTTTTTCGCACGACGATATGTATCCCCGCAGATTTTGGTACAGCTCTTGTATGGCTCGTTCTTTCGCCAGTATTCCACTTACCATTCCCGTCGCTTATTTAGTTCTCGATACGACGTCGCTCTGATTATCTTCCAATAATACGAATACCACGAGACGGGATTTTATTATTAACCAAGACCAACAACTTTCACGGGGCAGGTCGGCTCTATCTATATAAACCACTCACTTCAGACTATAATTCTAAACACAAGGCGGCCAGATATCGCCATCGTCGCGAATGCCCCCGGGCATTGGCTAAGGTGCCGGCCAGTCCAAAGGAAGGGGGCGAGTAGCATCTCAACTTTACCCAACGACCAACTGGAGAAAAGAGTGCCGGCCATGATGATACTGAACGATGGAGTACTCACGGAATAAGGCTGATTATCCGCTGGAGATTCTCGAACGTTTAAGTATCATTGTCAAGCGGCCGGCTAGGATTTTTGGTGAAGGTGTAGGCTGCTTGTTGCGCTTGGTTTTAAAGGGCTGTTGATATCGCAGCTCCGGGTCTTCGATGCCGTCAAGCCTCTCGTGTATGCATCCCCAGGTCGACGAGGGGCGGAAGATAAGCATCAAGAGATCATATGCACGTTATTAATTACGCGAGAATTAACGTCTTTGGTGCGGGTGTGCTAACAAGGATGTCGTGGAGTAACAGTTCTGGAGTTGATACATAATAGTAAAGAGCAACGGCAACCCACAAATAACTGGTTCTGCGGGCGTAACCGTGAACAAAAACTAGCCCTTTTTGTAGGGGAGTAGAAAAAGTACCCCTTCTGTGAGGACGGGCAGAAACGGATCAATTATTCATGACTGAAATGGATCCTGGGCGGAGTGCTTCCGCCTACTTAAACATTGTCTTCATGATAAAAACAGACGGCGGCAAACTATTACCGCGCGCCTAATGCCTTTATATGGTGCCGTGACCATCGTTTAGGCTTTGCCATATGTATGAACTATAAAATACTTCGCCCAGTTAGCCTCACGAGAACCGAAATTACCTCACGCGCGGAACAGCCCGGTGTATTGTGGCTCCGCCCGCCGAACATAATCAGTTCTGGAGGGGTGGCGATACCAAAGAACACTATGGCTTTTGAGACCATGATGGGTCAGAACTTATGAAGGACTTGAGAGCTTCCTTTCATAATTTAAACACTTTCTCCCATATGGATTATTATCTGGCTTATTGAATTCAAGGCGTGAGGGGTATGGCAGATGAAGGGCAGTCTTGCAGGATACAGAGAGGAAAAGAGAAGAGGAATTCCCTTCCATCGATCGTAGCGGGCAAAACATAGCCGCGTTTCTAGCCTTCACTCCCGGCTGTATAGTAGCTCCACAAGCATCATGGGCCTAAATCCACTAATCCTTAGCGCGTGTACATGGATGGGGTCCGGAAGGGGGGCGAGAAAAGCCTCCGCGCTTGGGTGATCTTACAACAGGATAACTCCGGTCGTCGCCTCGGAAAGCCAGCCTCCATCGGTCTTTATTGCTTAGATCGTCATGCATGATTCGTTCCACGACGGTCATGTTCGCATTGAGTAGAAGGTACCTCCATAGTTTAATAATCGCCGTCGCGGTCTTTACTGGCCTTATATATTCGCACTCGTCTGGGCCCACGCAGGAGTGTCGTGTTTTGGCGACCAAGGCGTGGAGGGTGTACAGTTTACGAACCTTCGTTTTAGGCGGAGCAGGCGGGTCGATGCACCAACGGAAGTCATAGGAAACGGCATTGGATGCTGGGCTTAATGATCCAAAATTGGGATCCGGCGCGGCCTCCCGTATGTAAGCCTATGCTTGCCAGATCACCCACTGAAAAAAGCAGGCGAATCCAGAGTTTTCCAGTACCTTTGGTTGTATGTGCTAATGTGCGGCCGTTTGGTGGACTATACGGGAACGGCTTTGTCGAATTTGGAGATGTTTGCAGGACAGCACGATCGCTTAAACATCCACCGGTACGATTATACAGCCACGGCAGACGAGCGCCAGAATTAAGAAGATCACAGCAGGTGATTCATTATAATGGGTTGATTGTACTACGTTACATTGATAGCCTCATAGGGAGGCGAGAGATACGAACGAGGAAAGCGCTTTGCTGAAGCTAACGGAAAATTAATTGCAAACCCAAAACGCCAGAAGCGGAACCGACCGTTATCTGGATTCCGTCAAATAATACAATTGGAGGCCGGCGAGCCACCGGGCCAGACGACGCATGTGCGTCAGAGGTATAGAAGAAAATACAAGTGTGAAGTAGAAATATAAATCGTGTGCTATCAGCAAGACAACTAGTCGCAAGATAGCATGCACTTATACGGAAAAGAGGAGGCAAAAATGAACAGGGAGGCTCGCGGATCATTGGCGACCGGCTACGACCTGCGTAAAGACAAACAGGCTAACTAGACTGGGAAACAATTTATTCTTCGTCGTCAGAATCGTCGCCGACGACAAACTCGCCAGAGGGCTCGGCCATCCAAGGGAGATCATCCATCTGCTCCTCGGAAACGAATCCCTGTTGGTCCGTCGTCTGGGCGCGGTGGTGGAAACATCCCGTCCTGCCGTCGCGATCAGTCTTCTTGACGACGGCCAAACGATCCCTGTTCTTGTCCTCCACGGTCGCATCGTGACGGATCTGGGCAGCGCGTCCGGAGGTGGAGAGACCGTTGGTATCCCAGCCGACGAAGACGTCTCCTGGAACGATCTCGTCTTCCTCGTCGGCTACGAAGGGGTGGGTCGGTGAGGTGGCGAGCCAGCGACGGTCGGACTCGGCGTCGAAGCCCCTACCCAGGTCCTTGCGGATGGTGAGAACGAGGGCGCGGGATCGACCAACAAGGTGGGAATGGGCGGGCGTGTTTTGCGGCTGTATCTCTAGGTTGTGGTTCCGCCCCATGGAGAGCCAGCTGGGGCCGCGGTGGGTGCCTAGGCCTCCCTCGCTAATGTGTGGCTTCTTGTTCTTCTTGTTGGACAACAAGCAAGCGATCTGTGCCTTGTCCATGTGCGGCAGACACAAATCCTTGCCCGAGATGGACCAGTCTGTCCAGCACTCGTTGCAGGACTGGATCTTACGGAGACCGGTCCTGTCCTCTCCGCAGCTTGCAAGCCCCTGGCAAGGATGGTTGCCGCAGCGCCAGACACACTCCGCCGTCTTCCCCCACGGCCTGAGCTGCTTTTTCCCCTTGCAGCGGAGCTCAGCGAGCCTTTTCTCCGTAACGGCGAGGCCCGGGGCATGTTCGGCAATCTCCATCCACGCCGGGAAGGCGGAGCTGACGACCTCGGAGACTCTGTGGTGAGGGCAGATCAAATCCCCCGAGGTGAGGACAGACTCGGCGAGTGCTGCCAGGTCCGCGAGGCGTTTTTCGGTAGCCACGTCTCCCGCCCTGTGGGCGCGAGGGATCATGAGGATCTGGATCTCCTGGTACGCGGACTCGTCGGAGTGGTTCGAGATGCGCGGGAGGATGCGCACTCGCTGGGAGAGCTGGATGCGGCTCCCCTCCGGTCCCGTCCACGTGTCGACGGACGACATCTGCCGGGCCATGAACTGGGCCCTATCCGCGTCTCCGGTCCGGTGTGCTTTCATGAGCCCTGAGATCATGGGGAATGTCCCCCGGGTCTGCAAGGGATAGGCGTATCCCTGGGGCGATGCCGGCCGGACGACCCCCTTGCCGAGGCAGCACAGAGGGTTGCCGACGGCGACGGGGCTTGGCGGGCGCGTCTCGTTGCACCGCCTTTTGCCCTCCGGTCGAACACTCTCGAAGGGCGAGTGCATCTCCTTGCATTCCCAGCACCAGATCTGCTCCTTCAGTAGCTCCTCCTTCTCCAAGCCCTGCAGCAGAGCGAGCATGCGGCCGCGGGGAATGACTGTCCGGTCCTCCCTCGCCCGGGCGGGGAGGGCCCTGACCATGGTCCTCTCCTTCTTGCCGAAATATACCCGGACGCTGCAGTCGTCGTTCCGGGTGTGCTCGGCCTGCTCCTTCTCCCTCAGGGCTGTGATGGCGTCCACTTCGTCCTTCCTCTCCATCTCGCAGCGAAGCCGAGACAGGTAGTTGAGCTTCATCTGAAGCATCAACCTCCTGTGCCGGGGCTCGTCCTGCTCTTTGTACGTTGGTAGGATCCGGCTGAGCAGGTAGACGCGGATCCCGTTTTCAACCTCGCCGTGGCTGGAGGCGATGTAGAAGTTGCCGTTCCCGGCGAGGTTGTGGAAAGGCCTGTTCATCTCCAACTCCGCCGCCGTTGCCTGCGCGACAAACTGTTGGGGAATGTCGCGGGGGCGAACCGCCTTGCTGCGGAGGGCGCCAAGGTTGGGGATATGTCCCAAAACAATATCGTCTGCGAGGGTGTCCACCTCGAACACGTCGGCCGAGGGGATGACGACCTGTTTCTTGACGTCGTCGCTTCCACCACCTGACGAGTTGAGGGAGGTGGGTGGGGTGCTTCGGCTTGATGATGGGCTTGCAGAAGTGTCTGAAGAAGATATTGAAGGTGAGGCACCGCCTAATGCCCTGAGAGGTGCGGCGATGTTGCTAGGAGACATGCTTCTAGGCATCGTGAAGTGGTGTGGTTTGTGTGCGGAGAAAGAAGAGGAAGATGTATAAAGGCCAGATGTTTGTGAATGTGCGTCTGGTGTAATGGTCATTAGTATTGTGTGAAATAAAGTATGAATAGGTCCGACGAGATGGAATTGAAATGGGAGACAAAAAAGGTTCGAAGTGAAAGGACGTGTTCCAACGGAGTTATTTTACTCACGAGCTGAGTTCTGAAGTTCTTCAAAGCTACCGGTGCAATGAAAGGTTGACTGATATTATTGGAGCAGGGATGAAAGGATTGGAAATAAAGATGGGAAACCATGCAAAGTAATGGATATATTATTCCAAAGTCGGAAATAATCCACCGTGGGTATTTTGCGCGCAGGTAAAGAAGTAGTATTTCTTCCAATATTTATTAGGGTAATGGACCGTTTGGTAGTCTTCAAGGTACCAAAACGAGAAGGAAGTAAAGAAGGATAAAACGCAGACGGGGAGATGGGGGACGAAATGATATATGCTTAGAAGAGGAAATATTCCACTTGGATTTTTATCTGGTGGCGGAATGATGGCGTTTCTTACAGTGGATGATGGATGAGCGTAGGAAATAATCTAGAACAGATATCCCCCCTACGCGGGAACAGATATGGCTATCTGAGGCTGTTATCTGGGCAACAGTTTAAATAGAGTTGGAGGGTTCTCTTGGAATATTTTGCACTCCCAGTGCGCCCGGATCCCAACGCCAAGCGAGTGTAAGTCAAACATTCGCAACTCATCCGGCGTGTGAAAATAGGGGCAGCTCTCGACTTTGTCGCGCTGCTCTGCACACTACCGGTAGTAGTTGGCGGTGCTCATGGTATTCCTGTGTCTCTGGGGCTGTAGGCTCTTAACTCTGCGGTCTGGTGTCTCGGATGGTATATACCTATAGTCGTGAATGCATAGCGATCTGCTAAACTGCGAACTCTTGGAGGAGATGCGCTTCCGCACTGGGTTAGGGACAGGGGTCATGCGCAGCGCCAATCAGGTACGCCACAAAGGGGTAGTCCGAGTTTGGATTTAAGGATTCCCCACTCTATGGTTAAAGCTACGGCGAATGAGAAGTATGATCCAAGGCCTTAGGATACTGCATCTGATAGTGGCGACATCGAGCCCTGGTATCTTTCTCAAAACACGATGGGCAGATACAAAAGCTAAATGCTTCCAACCGGGCGAGGCGAGTCGCGCTGAGCACATTGGGCACGCCAACATACACTTGAAAAACAAAACACTCATGTTTATACCACCCAGCCACAGAACGCCTAGCAATGCTACTTTTTCAATAACCATTCTCGAATGCGCCTAGACCTTTGTCGTGGGTATCTTGGGGTATTGTCCTCTGTGTCCACTATCCTCTTTTCCCTCCACGCGTACTGTTCCACTGTTCCACGGCTGTTGTGTAGTGAGGCTCTCGGGCACATCAATCCATCAATCCTCTTCCGTATCCATCTCATCCCCAGCACCGACAACATCACCCCTCGCAATGGCCCCTTCCTCAATCATCTTGGCTCCCCTCTCCCTGATCACCCTGTCAAGCAGCGTCCTGACCTGCTTGCACCCATCGACGCCGACGGCCAGCATGCCTTCCAGCCTCGAAACCTGAACTCTGCTCTCGCACACCAGAGCGCACACCCTGTCGCTTCCTCCCAGCGTCGCAACGGTGAGGAATGGTAGTTCCTGCTCCTCCTGCCGGTTGAGATCTAGCAGCGGATCGGCGGCGTCGTCGGCGGCAGCGTAGCTCGATGTCGAGCCGCTGGTGCAGGCCGTGACGTAATCACTCATGGGGATGCCAGCGTCGACGAGGGCGAGGGTGGCTGCGTTGAAGAGTGAAGCCAGCAGACTGCCGTCCTGGCTTAGCACCGTCAGGGATATGGATATTGTCGAGTTGGGGAAGATTGCCGCGTGCACCGCCTTGTTGAGGGACTGCTGGACCGTGAAAGCCATCTCGGACACGCGCTTGTCGGTGCGGGACGGACGCTTCCGGTCGACCGAGCTGAAGCCGGCGATGGAGATGTTAACGTCGAGGAGGGACGACGAGGACGAGCTGGCCATCCGCTGGGAGGCTAGTTTCTCGGTGGGACCTGTGACAACGCAGAGGACTTTGGTGTGGCCCATCTCGAGGTAGCTGGATCCGTCCGACGCTGACTGGGTGCGGATCTGCGCGTGGAGGCGACGAAGCTCGTTCCAGCGACGGCCGTCGACCCGCAGCAGGGCCATCGAGTAGGTTGACGTGTCGAGAGGCATTGCGACGTTCCGAGCGGGCGAATGAGAGAATACAGAGTCGAGGACCGAGGTCGCCCGCAGGTACAAGTCGAAACGATTGATAGTATCCGTCGAGGGAGTAGTAACTGGAGCGGAGGGCGGAAGGCGGAAAAGCGAAAGCTCCGAGTCGCTACAATTGGTAAACTTTTTGGTGGGGCAGGCACTCCAGGCCAGGCACGACGCTAGCGGGCAATTAATTGGCTTGGCAGGTGCAAGCATCGAATGACTGCGCTGACATCTGCGGTCCCGGAAACACGCTGGGAGCTATCGATAAGCTGCAGGCGTTCGTCCGCACCTGGCAACACAAGCTGTTCTCCGTCCCTGGAAACACACAAATCGTGATTGATGACAAAAGGGCTGATGATGGATTTTCTAAGTCTCCTGTAGGCATCTTGTTCCCGGAGTTTCCTTTTATAGTCGTTCCTCCTTTTTTTCGACATTACGTCATTCATGATCGCAATCCCCTCTTCGGTTGAGAGAGACAAATAGTGGTCTGCAGAAAAAGATACTTCCTGATGGTGATGTTGATGTATCGATGCTCGAGGTGGCAGAAATGATGGTTTTCGTAGGGTTGTTGTCTTATGTAATATTGCAGGCACCACAGTCCAGAACATTGACACGATGGATTATACGTGTCCTAGTTTTCCTCGCTAGCATTGCGTCTGAGAACCACAAGGTGCACTGCTCAGAATATCATTTTCGCTTAGACACTAGGTTTCATGCATGCTTCTTGGGGAACCCCACTTACGGTCATCAGCTATCGCCTCGCTATATTTTGGACTCGCTCTAGACGACCTAATACACACGATGCCTTGCCCTGGGAGTAGACATAAGCTGAGAGGCATTCTTCAGTTGACGACTGGCCACTGTTGGCACCTTCTTGGAGTGGCGTAAGTAATACATGTCTAACAACGCGAACGCGAAATCCTAAAGCTCTTCGTGTTCCCTGCCCTTTTGCTCCCCAGATTCCTCCTGTTCTGGAGTGGTCGATTCCTCTTCTCTCTGCGTGTCCGTGTCCGTCTTGGCCTCCACCCCCGCCTCCGTGCTGGGTTCTGACGACACATCATCATCGCTAATCACTGGCGCGATAATGCCAGGCGGGATGGCCAGCTTCTCGCCCTCGCCCATCCGAATCTGGTCAACCCACGCTTCGATCGACTCGTGGGTGAATCCCCTCTCCGCTCCATTGAAGTGCCTCCACCAGCCACGGCGGGCATTCATGGCCACCAGCTCCACGCCAGTAGGCAACTGAAGCTTCTCCTTGATCAGTCCGCCCGCACTGTTGCCGCTGGGAACGACGAACGCGCTGAAAAGTTTGCGATTAGCGTGCTTGTGCTTTGTGTAGATCTCGGCAAGGTTATTGAGGGCGTTGACTCCGTCGGTTCCTGGAGTATCGGGGATGAAGGCGAGGATGCAAGTGTGAGAACGAGCTTCCAGGCACTCCTTCGATATCTCCTGGGGGTCCATGGATACAGGGA
Organism: Zalerion maritima; assembly: GCA_022664585.2. Taxonomy (NCBI): domain Eukaryota; kingdom Fungi; phylum Ascomycota; class Sordariomycetes; order Lulworthiales; family Lulworthiaceae; genus Zalerion; species Zalerion maritima. The sequence continues at coordinate 34,753 of JAKWBI020000260.1, read as the reverse complement.
TAGGGGGCGACTGGGGCATCTCTGTTTCCTTGTTTTCCTCTAGCTTGGGCTCGGACTCGGTGGGCTCGGACTTTGTCTTCTCCTCCTTCTTTTCCTTCTTCGAGGATCCAGACTTCTTGTTGGCAGGCCTAGCCTGCGACAGAAACTCTACCATGGCATCCTTCTTCATCTCACCGTCGTACACGATGGGCTCGCCCCCGGCTGGAATCAGGACGAGTGTCGGAAACTCGGTGATGCCAAACTCATCCACCAAGCTCTTCTCCTTGTTCCTAACCTGGGCTACCGAGATGATGTCCAGGAACTCGATGGCGATGGTCTTGATAATGGCGCTCAGGGTGCCCTTGTCGGAAAAGAGGATGGCTTTGGGACCGTCGTCGCCCATGAACTCGTCTCGATCCTTATCCTGCAGACGCTTAACGTGGTTGTTGATGGCACCCGTGACGGCATTGACGATGGACTTTGCGCTTCGTTCTCCATTGTAGTCCTCGATCATGGGCTTGCCAGTGGACTTCTTGGATGGGCGGACAATCTTGAGGGTGGGGAAGCCCTGGACGCCCATCGAGCCGCACAACTGCTTGTTCTCATCCTCATCGCAGTTAACGGCGGCCACGTTGGCCAGCCCGTCGAGGCTCTTAGCTGCCTTTTCGAAGGCTGGCTTGAGGTTCTGACAATGGCCACACCAGGGAGCATAAAACTCGACAATCTGGATATATATTAGCTGGCTATAAAATTTCGCTTTCACTGGGGGGGAAGGTGATTTCTGGTCGGTCATGGATGATATACTCACCGAGGTGTAGGGGCTCTTGTCGATGAGCTTGCCATAGTTCGTAGCATCCACCTGCAGGACGGGAGAGCTTTTGGTGTAGAGCCCGCCTGCACGGGCAACTGGTACCAGAAGAACGGCAGCAGCAGCCGCCAGGAAGGCTAAAGCGTGCATGGCTGTGGAGAAGACCGGCAAACCTTTCCAGTGTTCTGCTGGTGGTGTTGGCTTATACGCAGCAGTGGGCAGTGTGTAGTGGGTCAAGGTAGGCAGAAGTCTGGATGGTTGGCGGCTAATAAAAGATAAAAAGGAGAGTAAAGAAGACTCGTGGTGGAGGATAGGAGATGGGCAGTGCCGGAATTCACTTCCAATTCACACCAGTCTCGGAGAATTAACAGAAAAGATAAACCATTGCGGGTAGATTTGATTTGCCGCCGCAAGGGATGAAGAAGATGGGGTGGTGGTGGGTGGTGGATGTTGTCAACTTGAAAAAGAGGCCAGCGTGGAGATATTGGCAATTGCTTCTGTTCCTTCCCGCGCGGCAAATAATTGTCCAGGGAAATACATGTTTAACAGCCTGTAAATGCCATTCTGGGAAGGAGCTTGGGCCAGCTCCAGCAGGTACTGCTGTCCCACCAACGCATGCGGGGTTGAGAACCTGGATGCCTAGCGTTGTTGGAATGCACGCTTAGTCATTTCAGGCAGTCTCCGAACCTTCGTCCGCTTCTTACGTCACGGGAGATAGCTCCGCAAGCCAAGACTCCAACGGTGGTAAAACACCGAAAACCAAGCAGCTTCCCATGTCATTCGCGTCTCCGGCAAAAGCCCTCGATAAGGCTCCTATATTTGGTACCATTGTTGACCTTCCAAGTTTTTTGGCGTTGTCCTTCTCGAGGCAGCAGAATATCCACAATTGATGCTCCCATAGACTTTGCGACCGACAACGATATAAACCTCGTGGCGACGCCGACCCACCTCCCTCGCGACAAGACAAGCGCTCGATCAATCCCCGCCGACCCTCGACTCTCCCCGCTCTCGTCCCCTCTCGCCCACACTGCTTCATACTTTCCTGGCATAGTCCCATCGTCGCTTTTTCTCACAATGGCTGCCACTCTTCCGGCCTCGCTCAAGGCGGCAGACCTCACCAGGTTCGCCCACAGAGCATCCCAGCTCGAGAAGTTCAAGCCAGTCGTGGCCTACTGGTGTACGTCCAACCCCAGATGCCGCTAGTTGATTGTCGCTAATGGTATACCTTCTCTTCCCGTCTCTAGGTGAGTACTGGATCGTAAATCAAATTCTCGCCCAGTCCCTCCACCAGGCCGACGGCGAAGCCCTCGAATACACTACAACCCTGATGGACAAGCTCGAGACGACCAAGAGGGAACACGCAGGCAACGCAGCCATCACAGACGATGGCACTGGCAAGGCAGCCTGCATCAAGTTCGCCCAGGAGACATTTGACCGAGCCGAGCGGGCAATCGACGCAAACAAGGTGACGCGACAGACGGCAGACACCTTCCAAGCTGCCGCAACATTCTTCGAGCTACAGAACATATGGGGAAGCCCCGACAGGGAAACACAAGCGAAAATCAAGTATGCTAAGTGGAATGCCGCTAGGATCTTCAAGGCCATACGAGAGGGCAAAGATCCGAACGAGACGAACCCACGGCGGGGGGAAGAGGAAGAGGAAGCGAAGCCAGAAGATGGGGGTCTACCGTCGTTGGATCCCAACGACCCGGAGGTGCGTATGTTGATGGGCAGCGGCGGCGCAGCATCTACTTCGGCATCTCCAGTTGGTGGTGTTGTTGGTGGAGACATGGGAAGAGCGCCGTCCCAGCCCTTCATGCCACCCATGCCACGACCGGTGACGATAGAACACGCGCCGGGCCATGGATATCAACGGCCTAACTCGGCTGGCGTGTCGCCTCTCGAACCTCAGGTGTCTGCACCCACTTCCCCGCTTCCGTCTGCTCTCCCGTCTGCCCCAGACCAGGTGTCTCCTCTTGCGCCTCCAGAACTCCCGGAGCCAACAACACCGGGAAGCTACTTCCCTTCCATGCCAGCTGGTGCGCATCCTCCAAAGATGGCGCCTCCCGAGCCCCCAGCTGCGGCTGCGCGGTCACCACCCATGGACTTCTACAGGACTACCCCATCCCAACCGAGTCCGCCGCCACTCCATTTTGTCGACACGGCTCCATCACATCCAATAGCGCACAACCAGCAGCCCCCTTCGTCTTCCTTCAGCCCTGTGCCGACCGCCCCGACACCCGTTCAATATTCTGCGTCGAGCGCTCATCACCAGCACGCACCCAGACTCTCACCGCCACCCGTGAATTATCAGCAGAACTCCTATCCACCACCACAGCCAGCACAGCCTACATACCGCTCAAACCCCCAGCCCCAACAGCAGCCACCGCAGCAGCATCAGCAATACTATCAACACCAGCCACACCAGCCACAGCCAGACCGATACACCACCGACGACGTAAAGATGGCAGAGGCACAGAAGCATGCACGATGGGCCATCTCGGCTCTCAATTTTGAGGACGTTGGGACTGCCGTGAGAGAGCTCAAGACAGCTCTCGGCCAGTTGTTAGAGTAGGTTGGGGTAAAGCTTTGGTTTTTGTATATACATAGCAGCCACCGGTCTTTTATGCTTAGGTCCCAATGCGTAACCAAGCTTGAGCTGCAATATCGTCCGGAACGGTTGCATGGATGCGCTAGTCGGAGCCCCGAGTGGTGGTAACACGGATGAGTGCTATAATAACAACACGGACAAAGTTCCGGGACTAATAATATGAGTTGCGACATGGTAGTACGTAGTACGTGGTGTAATGTGGAGCCACCCTGGCCCTGTAGGACAAAGCTACTGCAGTCTGCTGACCACCGGCAGGGCCTGGGCGCGCGCCGGGCATTACTACATACATCTTCGATACCTGCCCCACCATGCACATCGCTTACTTACTCTTAACCTACAATGCACTAACAAGGTTGAAGAAGTTCTTCAACACCCGTCTTTTCGTGTACTGAAGTTCCCCGGACCAGCAAATTCTGTAGCCTGTAATGCACCTTATGACGTTTTGTTTTTCTCCTTCCTGATTTCCCATTAATAATGGCGACCCATCATGGACGGGAGGAGGGCTTATACAGCTGTAAAACTTGGGAGCTTTACAAGCTTGAATCCCATCGGGGCTCAGGACAATTGTTCTAAAAGCGTGGCTGACTGAATGGAATCAGGACTGAGCGATATGTTCAACGTGGATGGATGAAATGCCCCAGCTCCTAGAAGAATATACTACAGAGGCAATATGATAAATACCGGCCTCTACCCCTAGTAATATATACCCCACCTCGCACCCGAAGAAGTGCTCGAGTATATTATATGCGAGGATCCAGCCCTTTATGAACCCCCTCCATCCCCTCTACGCCTGAGTACCAAGTCGTGACCACAAAGCCAAGTCCTATATGTATAAATGCGTACTCGCCCCCTCATTCATCTCGTTGCCGCCATATCCATGCCCATATTCCATAGTTCATACTCCTCAACTTATAAACCAACCCCGGTCCATATCCTCAAATCGATACCCTCAACTTCTCTCTGGGCTGTCTTTCTCTCTCTCTCATATAAAAATCCCTAAAACAAAAACAACTCGATAGTCATGGGCTCCTTGGAGAACCCGTCACTGAGGCCATTCTCGGCGAGCATGGCCTCGACATTAGTGATGGCTCCCTCGTGGAAGGCTTCGATGCCGTCAACCTCGTCGGTCGTGAAGCATGCGTAGATACCCCATTTCACGTACGTGGCGTCGTCGCTGCCGTGGACGAGGAGGATGTCCCAGTAGCCGGCATAAGAGCCGGACTCGCCCGTGTCGGGGTCGGTATAGCTTATTGGTGCTAAGGGCATGATGTGTTAGACTCGGCGGCTCTGGGGCTGGAACGATGGAAAGAAGCGTAGCTTGGAGGGAGGGAGGCAGGGAACTAAATACCGTTCTCGAGAGTGTAAGCCATCTTAAAGCCACTCTCGTCGCACTCGTACTCGTACAGCGCTTCGGTAAATTCCGCTTCGCCCTCGGGAGTCCCCCCAATCATAGTGCGGGAGCTGCCGACGGTGTTGTCGGGACCGGTCACGTACGCTGGAGATTCACCGAACCAGGCGGTGTCTTGGTCTGCATGTAATAGAGGTTAGGCTGAGTTGAAAATTGGAGACGGACATGGAGCAGAACTCATGTACGAATGGACAGGGGGAATGGGAGCGGTGTGAATGGGGAACAATGGACCAATGTGGCGTTTCTTATAGCAGGGGTGGCTGAGGTATTACACAAACAAACCGGGGTCACTAGTGCCAGCCTAATAGGTGATGGAGGGTGGGGTGGGGAGCCGGTGCAGTATCATAAGCAAGGGGGACGGGGGAAGGGAGAAGTAAGAACCAGAAAACCAAAACCAATGGTGACACCCCAAAGACAAAAGAAACACATGGTAGAAAATGGGCTATCCTACAAGACCCCATGATATCCGCAACATCGGCCACATCGGCCAGGATAACGGCTTGCGTGGTGGACTGCTGGAGAGTGGTGCCTGCCGGGCATTTGCACTTCGGGCTGTTATCCGTAGAGCAAGCGGACAGGTAGCCACCACGGCTCTCACTGGGAAGTTTTGGGGTGGGAACGGCCGTGACCCCAACGGTGGCTAGGCCGACGAGAAGAAGGGTTTGGATGGGTGCGGACATCGTAGCTAGGTAAATATATAGATAGGGCGCGCCAGCATAAAAACAGACGCTTCGAATTGTAAAGAGAAAGTAGTATAGGTTCGTGCCAAAAAGCATCAAGAGAGCGGAAAACGAACGAACGATCTTGGATCAAGCCAGAGACCACCAAAAAGAGTAGTAGACGGATTGCTTCGAGTGCAGGATTGCGGTCGGGGGAGGCACAAGATGCACCTTCAAAGTGTCGGAGAAGGGATTGAGGCACAAGATGATCTTTGTAGTCCTCCTCGGGCCGTCCCCCAACGCGCCTCTCTGTGGGTGTGAACCCACCGCTTGGGAACAGCCGTATATTACAGCCCTTTCGTTGACGGACATAGCGTTGAAGTATGAGCAGTAGAATCATGGTTGTTGACCCTTGTCCTACTGCAGCGGTAGGCTTACTCTCCACTTGCCTGGTGCGGCGAGTCACTGAGCTTATTTCCACGAAGAACACACATCTGCATTTCGTCGGCACAATCACACTGGGCTGCAGTGACGAAGCCGCAGATTTTGGCGATGTGGAAGGACCAAGGCTAGTGCAGCATGCGAGCTTCTTGCCGAGGGAAGCAAACAACGTTGAGCCTGGCCTCAACCTTGAGATGGACACATGGGCGGAGTGGCAACATGGGGACGAAGCTACTCAGACTTCGAAGCTTCTGCGACTTCGAAGCTTCTGCAGTGTGACTACAGTTACGAGCGGTGTTTGAAAGTCATAAGCTCCTATCCTTCCCCACCACTTCGGCCGAAACAGCTTTTTGATCTGCAATCATACGTGCGGTTTGGAACTATTTTCAGTGCAAGAGTGCACTTTCCACCGCGTGCCTGCCCAACGGAGAGGGCAGCTCAACCCCCAATATTTGGGCGAGACCTGGATACAGCTATTGACTAGGTGGTGTGAAGGAGGAACGCCACGACGGGGGTTGACTTCTGTTACTGGTTCTCCTACTAGGCGGGAGAGGCTTGTTTACGGGCTGAATGGATATTGGCGCATAAAGTGTTACGAATAGGAAGACAGATGTCATATGCACGGCGGGAATGGTTGACCGGACTCCACGTTCCGGGACAGGCCGCATGGGTCTATTGAGACCCAATAATGAATTCTGAATGAGGATGTGATATACGGGACTGGCGTAGACCCGACAGAGACGGGGCCCGGTGGTCGAACTCGGGCTGAGAGACTTACTGTGCAGTATTGTGACGGAGACGCTATCATATGGCTCGCTCCCGGCTTCAAATCTTGGCTATTGGAGGACAGCAAGCACACGCAAAATAGAAGCTGTGAACCGGAGCCTCGTGAGAGTTACCAGTTTGTGTGTGGTAGGGACTACTGACTGCAACCGAACGAACTATCGATTAGGCACGGATTCCCCACCACCATCCGAGGGACTGGGTCCCACAGGAAGGCCTGCGGAACCACCCGACCCGACACTGCGGATGTTGGCAGGTTGTGGCAGGTGTCCCCATCTATTCTGTCCGCCACTTTCAACAGGCAGCGATTGGCTGTCGCACCTTTTTGCACACGCTCTCATTTTCCATTTTGGGCCAATGGGGAGAGGAGAAATTCACAAGACGCCGTGGGATTGGTCCATGGCTGCTAAAAGTGCGACAGGAGGCACGTGCCAAGACGTCCTGCATGGACCTACAGCAGTTTGCCTTACTGAACCTTATAGACCGGTTCCAGCTGAAAAGTGTACATATATGAGGACAGCAACAACTTGACCATTTTAGAGCACCATCTCGACAGCTTCATCAACTCCCCAACGCAAAAGAGACATATACACCCACACAACGAGCACACGCATACACATACACATACCAAGCCCCGTATGCTTTCCTGCGAGCGATGCCGCAGGGATAAGAAAAAGGCAGTGCTCCACAGGACCTGTTTTGTTTCTCTTCAATTAAGCCTGCCCGCTTTGTAGTGTCTTCCCGAGCAAAGGCGATGGCCGGCCACCTTCAACAGATGCGAGGAAAAGGGATTCGTGTGCTCACCGGAACTGGGACTGGGCGAAGGCACTTCGCTATGTCGCATAGCAAGGTACGGCCACCACTCTGCCGTGCTCGAAGGTTTGAGTATCTGGTCAGGCATCTGCGATTTGTTCGTCAAAGACGGGATGCGACCAGGGTTGGCTTTCAATACACGCAGTCCGCGTTTTGCCCAAAGGCTTTCGATAGGGGAATTGCCAACCATTGTACACGACTTTTTCCCCCAGTGGTCCCAGACAGATTTCGAGCTCGAGGGGTTGTGGATGTGGAAAGATGGTACCAGAGGCCAGATTTTGGAGTACGTCCCCACGACCAGTCTTATAAAGGCAGTTGAAGGTCTCGATATACCCGTCAAATACCTGAGGGACCCCAGGGGTCACACGCTACTTCACATTAGTTGCATGTGCGGCAATGTGAGCATGGCAACTCTACTGCTTCAACTTGGTGCAGACCCGACAGCCACTACTAGTCGGCCGGCAGTTCGCGGCCTATGCCAGATCATGCACTGATCTCAGATCGCGCCCGCGAGGCTACTGTCCCCTGTCGGCTGTCATCCTGGGAGGCTATATCTGGCCTGCCGACTTCGAAAGCGATGAAGTCATGTCTTTCACTCTAGAACTCAACGACCCGGATGTTTTTGGTCTTCTTGACCAGTACCATGGTGGTGGCAAACGCTTCGACTTTAACAGACCCAATAAGCACGGGCAGACACCACTCTGCGCGGCCGTGCTCTTGGGACGCCAGGAAACTGTGGAATGGCTTGCCAGGAATCCCCGAGTGGATCCAAATAAGGGGGACAAGGACACTGACTTTACTGCCTTGCACCACGCAGTGCGATGCAGAAATGAATCGCTTGTCAGCATCCCCACCCACCGAAGTCGTGTGCTGCGCGATGCAAAGGACACGTGGGGCAAGACTGCCTTCAATTGCATTCCAGCCCAGGAACGAGAAGTTCGGCATGCCATCGTTGCTGAAGGGAGCCTCACGTACAGCTCGATACTGGATTTTGGCAGCGCTGATCGGCGACCCATCGCACTAGAAGTCGTCGAGGCTCAATAGAGACGCACACTAGGCAATAAATTCCGTAGAGCATAGAAAGCTGTCCAGGTGCTCGTTTGCATGGAAACGGGGACGGTGTAGGGCATTATCAAATCATGCATTACTTCAAGCAGCCAAACTCACCATTCAATTGCACTCTTCTTTGGTGTATCGTATGTCATTGTAGCGCCTTTCAAGGTCCTCTATTTCTTTCCCCTTCACTGAACACTGAGGTGAAGAAGCCAAGATGTTATATTTCCTACTTCAAGACCAGGTCTTCGTATCGCAGGCTATTCTTCCTGTCGTGTGTCTCTCCCTTGGACCAGCTTTCTGCTTCATGAATGATCGTGGTTAAACAACTAATAGACTAGACAAGTCGGGGAGTTTCATCACAAGGCTTTTCAAGACCTCATCTCAGCATGCCGGTTTCAACCACGGAGAAGGGGTACTAATAGCACGTCCATGTCTAGAAGCTTTCACCGACATCTTAGGCGGGGTATCATTTATCACGCAGGTAGTAGCGCAAGACACGGCATTGGAATGGTGACTCTTGCAGCATTTCAACGTACCTGCTCCATTGAAGGAACCGCCCCGCTGCCAGGGCAGCAGAGCGGCTTCAAGATCCAAGGAAGCAATACTACACATGATACTGATGTGGACTGGTGAATACCTGCGAGCTCTGGAGAGGGTAGCTATCACTTCGACAAACCGATAGTGTGAGCAATCAAGATACTTTATTTTACTTATGTATGTGAAATATCGCCAAGGTAACTTAAATATCGCCAAGGTAACTTTATGGAAAAGGTTTCCGTTGCACCCTTACCTCCCCTAAGGAGGGGATGTCATGATCGGTGCCAGCTACGGGCTGCCTTTGCTTACCATAATCTCCGTTGTTGCGACGGTTCAGCGATACGGCCAGGTGCGGTCACATGCTATTCGCTCCCTGCCGTAATACAGGAATGAAGACTATTCCGTCTTCTCATCTTGACCGCGAGGAGAAATACTGGGGCGCACCCCAGCTCCCACGGTCTGGTTGTTTGAGTGTAGCATTTTAGAAGCTTGACAGGTTGGATGGGGAAGGTGACGTAGAATGGAGAAAATCAGAGGCAGAGCTAACTCTGGGTTTCATCATCATTTCTCGGACCATATGGGAGCAAGCGACATCATGACAGAAGCCCCGTGGAGGTCATGGTCCATCATTAATTTGGGGAACGTCAGAAGTAGGTGGCTCCCTGACCACGCCCCCCCTCTCCCCCCTCTCCCATCCACTGCTTTCACTGTTTCCGAGAGAACTCCGTGATCTGCTTACCCCACGCACATCCTTGAATTGAACCGGATATGATCCTCCTGGATAGCCCTAAGAGGAAAACCAATCTGATTGAACAAGAGACGGTTCCAAGCAATATCCATGCGGTGACCGCCGCGCCAGCCACCAGATCCGCAGAGCTACACGCTAGTCCAAGATACATGTCCCGCATGATGCAAGGTTCTATTGGACGGTATGAGTACATCGTCCGGCCATTGGGCTTGGTGAGGTAGAAATGCGCAACATCCAAACGAGGAGGAAATACCATAATGGTTGAAGGAAAACTGCCGCCTAGCGCAGGGGTGGGAAATTCCACCAGTAAGCCATTCTCGCTGAAACGACAAGAATGCATGTTGCAGAGTATAGTATACGGCTGACTCAGGCTCCTCCAACGGGGTCCGTATACACAGCCTCACGTGTGGGGTATACGGTGGGCCTCTTTCGTCTTTCGTAGGCCACTAGTATTTACCCCACATGAGATCGATCGGCCCATGTCAACGCCTCCAGCGCCCCACCCACCCCATAATTCACCCGACTTATATTCAATTCCGGCGCTTCCACGATCCATCCGGCCCGATGAGGTTGGGGCTTGCGATGCTAGCTTGTTCTCCTCGCCCTGTGCTAATGCCGAAAGTCCTATGCTCAATCTCTCGTCCATCTGTGTTATTGCCGTGCGGGGCGCCTACGTCTAAGACCCCCGCACTCATCCCGGTATGCAGTGTGCCACACTACCGGGAATCTGGGGAAGGGTGGGGAAGCAAGTCGCCAGCTGCGGAACCGCAATCTCTCTGTCGCCATCCATTGACCAGTTGCTACTCGGTAGGTGCTGAGGCGTCCTCCTTGCGGAGTCAGAGTGAACATGTAGGATTGGAGGGAAACGAAACGGGTCCAGATCCATCCGTCCATCCATCCATCGAGCCGTCAGCAACATCTCCTCTTTTTCCCCACCGTCGTCCCCTCGCCCACAACATACAGTGGCTCTGTGTGTGTGAATATTGGGATCTTCCCCGTGCGGAGTAATACACAGATGACGATGAAAGTTATACCGTACATAGCTAGTACTGTTCGTTCTGGAGAGAGGAGACCTTTATTCGGCCGGCCGGTGCCCCCGCCCCCTGTGCTCTGGTCGGGCGAAACTCGGGATCGTTCATGTACCTTCTCCTCACGAGCCTTTCCGTTGCTCACCATTAGTCCGCCCGCACCGGGTTCTCCTCTCTGGCAGCTTGAATCCTTCTGCTCCTTCCTGATTACTGTGTCCTGACACGTCTCTCCACTGACCTGCTCGCATCCGCTGCCCGGATACTAAAGGCACGCAGCTAAACCCGGCGGACTTGGGACAGTGTTATCTGTGAGATTCACACGAGGCTCAATTCACAAATACACCGGCGGCTAGAAGCAAGGGTAGGAAGGTAGTCAGGCACAGTATAACGTACTAGAATTGGCCATGCAAAATAAAGTATGGCATACCGCAGCACATGGACAGCTACCGCCCACCAAAGCACAACTGCCAACGGATATCACACAGGGGTTTGGAGATACAAGATTAGCGGTAGACTCCCGTGGGATGATGCAGCATCGACCTCCTGGCTACCTCCCAAGCCTCCAAGACGTTCTCCATCCCGCAGAGTGCAACGTCCATTCGTCCTTCCTTGCTATAAACAGAACTGCAAGAGAAAGAAGAAACAAAGGCCGTCATGAAAGCGGGGTTCTGCAGCTTCTCGTTCGATCGTCGACCAAGACGCACGCACAGTATGTACACGACAACCAAGATATTCAAACATACCCTTCCATTTACTGACCGAGCGTAGCATTACTCAAGCGTCCAACTATGCAGCTGGCTGCGGATTATGCACTGCTGAGGGGTTCCAAGGTGTGTGGGAGTACGACGTCCCGACAACCTTAACATGGGATGGCAGGGAGGACGCGGGATCAATGGAGAATGAGGGGAAACGGTATGGAGATGCTTACCGAGTGAAAAGGCGGCAGCTCGAGGAGCCTGAGACTGAGGATATAGAAAGGGAACTTTCCCTCATCTTGTATATTGTTCTTTCCTCTCTTCCTATCGTCATCAGGTCCTGTTTTTTTTTCGTGGACACATTTCACTTTGGCCTGCGCCTGAGCCACTTACCCAAACGCCGTAGCTATCACTTCTTCTGATACACAAGTGTCTCCTCTGACAACTGCCCATCATGGTCACGATCGGTAGCGGACTGCCGGAGGAGTTTGACATCATCGTCTGCGGAGGAGGGAGCTGTGGTTGTGTGGTTGCTGGCAGGTAAGATATTCAATTCTTACCAGGACCACGGGCTACAGAGTAAAAGAAGCAGAGCAAGCTAACAAGCCTCGCGACAGGCTAGCTAACCTCGACCACAACCTCAAGGTCCTCCTCATCGAGGCCGGCGAGGACAACCTCAACAACCCATGGGTCTTCCGCCCGGGGATCTACCCCCGGAATATGAAGCTAGACTCCAAGACAGCTTCTTTCTATGAGTCCCGTCCGTCCAAGTGGCTTGCCGGACGGAAGGCCATCGTCCCCTGCGCGCACATTCTTGGTGGAGGTTCCTCGATCAACTTTATGGTATGTACCAGATCCATACAGATGGATAGGTCAAATGAAGCTTCGGATAGAGCCATTGGCTAATTGTGCCCCAGATGTACACTCGTGCCTCCGCTTCCGACTACGATGACTTCCAGGCCAAGGGGTGGACCACCGAGGAGCTTCTCCCCCTCATGAAGAAGCATGAGACATATCAGAGGAACAGCCAGAACCGGTATGGAAGACAGCAAAACAAACGAGGCAGACGAGTGAGCTGGGATCAAACTAACAATTTCATGCCAATAGCGACCTCCACGGCTTCGAGGGTCCCATCAAGGTCTCCTTTGGCAACTAGTAAGCCCCCGTCGAAACTCAAGTACGGGGTCGCAGGAGCTGACTTTCAATCCAAGCCAATACCCTGTCATGCAGGACTTCCTCCGTGCGGCGGAGAGCCAAGACATTCCCATCGTCGACGATCTCCAGGATCTCGTCACGGGCCACGGCGCCGAGAAGTGGCTAAAGTGGATCAACCGCGATGTATGTGCCCGCATCCGATTGGTCCTCCTACTATAGACCCTCAGCACTAACTTTTGTTCCAACAAACAGACTGGCCGTCGCAGCGACAGTGCCCACGCATACATCCACTCGACCAGGGCTGTGCACGAGAACTTGTACCTCTGCTGCAACACCAAGATCGACAAGATCATCATCGAGAACGGCAAGGCCGTCGGAGTGCGCTGTGTGCCCACGAAGCCCCTGGATCCCGAGGTAGGTTCTTACGCTCCTTCTTCATACTTGCCGCCTAGTAGACAGTATGTACGAACGCATTGCTAACCTGTCCAATTGAAGAATCCACGCGCCCGTGTCTTCAAGGCGAGGAAGCAGATCGTCGTTTCCGGCGGCACTCTCTCGTCACCACTCATCCTCCAGCGGTCCGGAATCGGTGACCCCGAGAAGCTCAAGAAGGTCGGCGTCAAGCCCATCATTGACCTCCCGGGCGTTGGTCTCAACTTCCAGGACCACTACCTCACCTTCTCCGTCTACCGCGCGAAGCCAGGCACCGAGTCCTTCGATGACTTTGCGCGCGGAGACCCCGAGGTTCAGGCCAGTAAGTGACCGTCCCTTCCAGCCACATGGCTGCGCCGTTGCTCGCCGAAGCCCACTAACCCGTCTTCTGCAGAGGTCTTCCAGGAGTGGAATCTGAAGGGCACCGGCCCCCTCGCCACCAACGGCATCGAGGCTGGAGTCAAGATCCGTCCCACCGACAAGGAACTCCGACAGATGGACAGCTGGCCCACTCCCCACTTCAGCTCGGGTTGGGAGTCGTACTTCAAGAACAAGCCCGACAAGCCCGTCATGCACTACTCGGTGATTGCCGGTTGGTTCGGTGACCACATGCTGATGTCAGTAATTAACCAGCCCTAAACCTCTCATCCTATCCCCCCCATGCCTCCCATCTTTGATCCTCATTGAACCTTCATCCGCCCATCCAACCCCCGCAATGCATACGTCCGAGCTTGACTAACCGTGCCGTACCCACCTCGACAGGCCGCCCGGCAACTTCTTCACCATGTTCCACTTCCTGGAGTACCCCTTCTCGCGCGGCTTCACGCACATCACGTCCGCCGACCCGTACGCGAACCCCGACTTCGACTGCGGCTTCATGAGCGACGAGCGCGACATGGCGCCCATGGTGTGGGGCTACATCAAGTCGCGCGAGACGGCGCGGCGCATGGACGCCTACGCCGGCGAGGTGCAGAATATGCACCCCTTCTTCGACTACGACTCGCAGGCCCGCACCCACGACCTCAACCTCGACGACACCAACACCTACGCAAAGGCCGGGAACACGTCGGCCGGCATCCAGCACGGCAGCTGGAGCTGCCCGCTCCCCGACGCCGACAAGAAGAAGATCGACAGCAAGGGCTGCGTCACCAGCAACAGGGCCGACGTGAGGTACGAGCTCGAGTACGGCAAGAAGGACATCGAGGCCGTCGAGGAGTGGGTCAAGAGGCACGTCGAGAGTACCTGGCACAGTCTTGGCGTAAGTCTTCGCTCCCGTGTCGCGGCACAGCGGCTACCTACTCAGACTGTACCTAGTTGACTAACATCACATTCTCCGCACTCCAGACTTGCTCCATGGCCCCCAAGGAGGGCAACAGCATCGTCAAGCACGGTGTGCTCGACGAGAGACTCAACGTCCACGGCGTCCAGGGTCTCAAGGTTGCCGATCTCTCCGTCTGCCCCGACAACGTCGGATGCAATACGTATGTTGATTCCATTCTCTCTCTCCATCCCATCCCATCCCATCTCATACCATACCATACCATGCCATACCATACCATGCGCCTGCCCTCAGAAAGAATGTACTGACGCACGCACGACACCCAAGCTACTCCACCGCCCTCCTCATCGGCGAAAAGGCTGCCACCCTCGTGGCCGAGGACCTCGGATACTCTGGAGACGCCCTCAAGATGACCGTCCCGACCTACAACGCCCCGGGGGAGAACAAGCTGCCCTTCCGTCTGTAGTATCCCGCCGAGGCTCTGCGATCGAAAACATTAAGCCCCTCCTTTCTTATGGGTATCTAAATGTGAAAGGGGATTAGCGTTGTTGCTCATAGTATCCATGTCTATATCTATAACTGGTAGGACCGTGATGATCCAAATTGTTTTCCATGCGGAATAGCTGCTCGTCAAGCTCTTGGCGTCGAACTACTAGTATTTAGCAATAATTCACGCTCTTTATGTCGTGTATCGCATCGCATCCATCGTGGCCCGAGTCAGTCCCCGCTGTGCTTACCGGAAAATATTCGCCGTGTCATCCCCGTGTGTGACTTTCTTTCCCATCGCCACACGAGTCAGTACGTGGCTGTCTTGAGGCCCAGAAGCCTGATGATCACTCGTGTCGGTGTCGCGTTCCTAAATTTCTATTCTCTAAGAAGGTATTTTTGTCCTTTCCCGTTCCTGTTCGCCATGATTGGAATCCGGGAATCCGGCACTTGAACAATTGTTTCAATGCGTTCCTATTTAACGTTGTCTCATATATATTTCCTTTCATCATGATTCCCACCACATTCATTCGCATTTCAGTTTTGTTTCCACCTTTGCTGTTACCACCACCATGTCTTGCCCGGGATGGACAACCAGCCAAAGGGAATGACATCGACTGGGCGGGGCTCCAGGCTGAATGTCCCGAATGCGGCGTAAGCACCAGTCTTCCGCCCAGCTTCCACCTATGTAGCACGTCACCTCATTTGCCCAAATTAACAAACTCGTCTTTTGGCCTTCGGATGCACAGTGGGCATGCGGACTCGAGATAACTCCCAAATACTGCCAAGACCCCATCGACACGAACTGCCTCTGCTACAGCGAGGACCTCCTCACGGACATCGCCCGATGCATTTCCAAAAAGTGCACGCTCGCAGAAGCGTACCGGCTAGAGCGGCTGAACCAAGATGTCTGCCAGTACCCCGAGCGCAATAGGAGAGCCGACCTGCTTCCCGTGGTTGGGCTCGAGGTCCTGGCTCTGTCGAGCATAGTCGCAAGATGCGCGGCAAGGCTCAAGACGGTCGGAAAGCTGGAGCTGGACGACTGGATCATGACGGGGATTCTGTGCATATACCTCGCCATGTGCGTCGTGGGGAACATGGGTGAGTCTTCCCGCCCATTTTACCCCTGTAGATATATTCCACGGGCGGGGATTTGCTTCGAGTTTCATCTGCGCACACGCGCACGGAAGAACTAACAACCACCAACCCTCGCAGCCGTAGCGAAGGCGTTCGGAGTAGACATAACCCACCTCGACGCCGCGACCGTGACCCTGGGCTTCAAGCTCTTCTTCTTCTCCCAGTCCCTGTACCTCATCTGTCTCACACTGACCAAAATCTGCATTCTCATGTTCTTCCTGCGCGTCTTCCCGCACAACGTCTTCCGCACGGCCGCCCTCGTCATGGTCACCACCATCGGCCTGTGCGGGACCATGCTGCTCGCGCTGCAGATCTTCCAGTGCAGCCCCGTCAGCTACAACTGGAGAGGGTGGACGGGCGACTTCGAGGGCGCGCACAAGTGTCTGAGCAAGCAGAAGCTGGCCTACGCGGCCGCGGGCGTGATGATGGCGCACGATTTCATCGTCATCGTCCTCCCGTTCCCCATATTGCTGAGGCTCAACACCCACTGGAAGAACAAGGCGGGGATACTCCTCATGTTCAGCCTGGGCGTTTTCGATCTCGTCACCTCGGGGGTCAGGTTGCACTACCTCGTCAAGTTCGAGGACACGATCAATCCGAGTTGGGACTACACGGACATTCTCTTGTGGAGCGGCATCGAAGTTGCGGTCGCCATAATTGTTGCCAACCTGCCGGCAATCAGGATTCTGCTGTGTAGGCTCTTCGTGCCGAGGGTGGAGCGGGTGGGGAAGATGGTAGCGAGGCAGTTCATTCTCCGGCCCCCTCCCGGAGAAATGGGGACGGGCGCAAGGACGGGGACCATGCCGGAGATTGTCGTGTCTGGAGCTGGATCGGGCACAGGGACCGGCAACGTGCCGTGGTACGAGGCCGGGCTGCATGGTGGGAACACAAATGACAGGGACAGGGACAGGAACAGGGACAGGAACAGGAACTACTCTATTGACGACGAGAGGCAGTATGGGTTCAGGCTCGGCGGCGGGACCGGTGGAAGCGGGGCAGGAGGGAAGCTTCCCGTGGTCACAGAGGCAGCCGAGACGGAGTTGGAGTTGGGCGACAAGCTCAAGGGCGACGTCGAGACCAAAATCGAGGCGGGCGGGATTGCGGTGGATGAGATTGAAATGTCGCTGGCATCGCCGTGGAGGAAGAACAGCAGGTGCAGCCGGAAGAGTACTGATTCCGGGGCGGGCATTTTTGTGGAGACCACCACGGTGGTGGTTATAGAGGACTCTTCATCGGCAAGACACGGTGATGGCAGCGACAGAGCCGGAGACGGAAGCGCAAGTCCGACCACGAGGAGCCCCACGTCGGGGTTCAGCCCCAGGAGCACGTCGGGGTATGGCAGCTTCAGTCCGGGTAGAGGCACGAGAGAGTCGAATGTCTAGTTGCAGGCGGGGAGTCCTTCGAGTCCTTCGAGTCCTTCGAGTCCTTCGAGTCCTTCGAGTCCTTCGAGTCCTTTGGCCGACCAGAAAGGAGAGAAGGGAGAGCGGGAAGAGATCGCCATGATGGACCGACGGTTGCTGCATCAATTAGCGTTGCGCTATGGAGAAAGGTCCCATTTTGGTTTTCCATGTGTTGTATGAGATTTGGGGTTTCAATCCCATCTTCCAGTGCGGACAGCCAAGGACCTGCTCCAATTCGATAAACGCTGCCGCTAGCGGCACGGAACAAAGTCCCTTGCAGCTTGCCCGACGGGACTCGGATGTGATCTGTCGATGGTAGTCGAGATCGGGGCGGGATGCCGACCGCGGGCGCCGGTGGAAATGACAAGTACGAGAAGTGACTAGGCCTAATTGGGATTTCCGGCTGTCGGCACAATACGGTAACGTCACAGATGATGCCCAACGAGGGAAAGCGCATTATCTACTGCACGCTCCTTCCCCGCAGAGGTTGCGGAATCAAACGCTACGCAGCTGCATCCTGATAAGCGACGCCCGGCTCCTGAGGCGCATAATAAGTGAGGCTGACGAAGCGGAGCGATGAGAAAACCCCACAATCAGCTCAAAGGTCGCTGTCGACTCGGAGCCTGTCTTTATAGTAGTTCTCTCAGAAGCACAAATACCCACCCACTTGTCGCCACTTTCCCTCGGCATTCCTCACGTCCATCCCAACTCTATCACAACGACCACTCTTCGTACACAATATCTACCATCTTGCGCTCTCAAACCACTTTGTACCTGATTAACTATTATACTACCCCCATCACCCAACTGGAACCATGCAAATTCTTCCCCAAATACAGCAGGAGCCCAGCATTTTTGAGAGTACGATGGCAGGTGTTTCGACTGCTGCCAGTCCGACCCCCGCGTTGCCGGAGGGTGTGTCCGTGGCAGAGAATTCAGGCATCGACCACGATGACATCCCTAGCTCTCTTCAAACATCCCCGAGACAACCGCCGCCCTCGGCCCCAGGGCAACTCAAGACTATAGCGTGGGTTTAAACATGCATTCCCTGTCTCATGTGACCCTTAGGTTTGATTGCTGATGCGATTTGCTTCAATAGATGCGATCTTTGCCGGCGCCGCAAGTCGTTCTGCACCAAGACGACGCCAAAGTGCGACAGGTGCAAGCAGAAGAACTTGAAGTGTGTGTACAAGCCGGCCAAGAAGATCACAGTGACGGAAGAGTAAGTGATCCTTCACCTGTTGACCTAGCATCAGGACTAATAATTCATTGCGTGCGCCCTAGTTTCATCCGAGATCTACAGAACAGAGTCAGGCATCTGGAGTTGGAGCAGAAGGTGAGGGCACATGAACGTATGTATCTCCTGCTATGTATCTCCTTCTATGTATATATATATATATATATATGTAAACACGGTTCCGAATCTTGTGTTTAATGCTCACACCATCTCAGATGCACTCGGACTCACAAAACCACCTGCCCCTGCCCCAAAGCGGAGCCCAGAGCAGCACAACCAGTGCAAGCCGACGGACGACGAGGAGATCGAGGCCGCCTCCCTCCTCATGGGCCGGCTAAACGTCAACGGCTCCGGATCCTACCAGGGAGCAGCTGCAGCAGACCACCTCCTGCGCAGCCTCGGCCAGCTCGCCGGCATCGAGCCCGACGAGGACGACATCCTAAACGCGCCCGCCGCCCGGAAGCGGACATTCTACGACACGGACCTCCTGCCCTCCAGACGCATGATGGGCACGGGGTACGTCGACCTGCCCCCGATCGAGGTGGCGCGCGAGAACTTCCGCGCGCAGTACGAGTACATCGGCACCATCTTCTCGTTCTGCCCCCCCGCCGAATTCGAAGAGCTGCTCGAGCACGGATACGCACTGCAGTGCCGAGCCTCGACGCTGGACATGGGCTCGGGCCTCGCATTCGCCAAGCTCCTCGTGCTGCTCGCGTTCGGGCAGCTCTACTCCATCAACAAGTGGGTGGGCAGGAACGGGCCTCCCGGGTTCGACCTGTTCACCGCCGCGACCCAGTACCTCCCCGAGCTCCACGAGGACGGGAGCATCCTGTTCGTCGAGACCCTGGCCCTGATCGGGTACTTCATGCAGAACCTGAACCGACGAGACGCCGCGCTGCTGTACGTCGGGCTCGCCAGTCGCATGGCCATATCCCTCGGCCTGCACGAGGAGGCCGGGACGACGATGCGACACGTGGACGAGCCGACGAGGGAAAGGCGGCGGAGGGTCTGGTGGAGCGTGTACAGCTTGGACTGCATCCTGAGCGCCAAGTCCGGAACGCCCCTCTCCATCGCCGGCGGGGACATGGGCGTGAGCCTGCCGAGCAGGCTGCCCAGCGAGCCCAGCTACTGCCCGGCGGTGGTGCTGAGGCACTACACCATGCTGAGCAGGATCCTGAGCGACATCAGCAGGAACATCTACAGGAAGGCGAGGAAGCCCGGCGCGAAGCTCGTGGTGGCTGACGTTCACGGGATCATGCAGCAGCTGGATAGGTGGTATGGACAGCTGCCGAAGCAGCTGAGATTCGAACCCGCACGACAAGGGTCGAGGGAGGGAAGAGGAGGGGTGGTGAGCAGGGAGAGTGTCAGCACCATGCTGCACTACTACATGTGCCTGAACATGACAGCGAGACCGCTGTTCTTCCATGTAGTCCAAAGAAGGTTGAAGAAGTGTGGCAAGGCTGCTGCCGCGCCGGGAGGAAACGCGAAGGACGAACACGAAGACTGGAAGGTCGGCCTCAGCGCCCCCACGGTCAGCGTCATCGAGATGTGCGTCGATGGCGCGCGGAAGACGGTGGAGATGATGACGGTGGCCGCCAAGGTCAACCTGGTCGCGACGTACGGGTACATGGATTCCGAACATGCCTTTGCCGCAGCCATTGTCCTGGTGATGGTTTGTCTGGCCTTCCCAAGGGAGGAAGGGAACATGAAGAGCATGAACGCCGCGCTGGCGCTCTTGAGGTTTATGGCGAACCGAGGCAACAGCCATATTGCCGACAGGCTGAGCTTGCTGGAGAGGGTCAGGGCCCGGGTGACGGGAACAGATGGAGACGAGGACATGGCATCCGGCGAGATTGGAGGCGGGGACTCGGTTTCCGTCCTGCGACCTGCCGGTATGCGTTCTCCCGCGTTAAAGGAGAAGAAGCCAGTCCCGGAACGAGCCGCTCAAGAGGTTTGGGCGATGGAGCGGCAGGACATGATGGGAGATTGGGATTTCAACAGCATGGCCGATCTATTCACCGGCCAGTGGATGAGCACGACAGGTGCCTCGCAGGTGCCAACGACCACCTTCGATTCCAGCCAGCCCGAGACATCGACTCTGGATGATCACTGGCTTGGGACTGGTTCCCAGAGCTGGGCTGGGTCTACTCCTTTCAACCCTGTTTCTGACCCTGCGCTCGGGAATGTCCTCGACGCCACGGCTCCCAACGGCTGGGACTTCCTCTCGGGTGAGCTAGATGCCGGACTCTGGGAGAACAGCTTCGCCAATCCCAGGCTGAATATGGATATGGATTCGGACTTGACCATGTTGGCAGATAATGTGGGCGGGGGTAGCCAAGGGTAGTGCGTACTTTATTATCTCATCTCCGAATATCAAATCATGGGACATGTAATTCACTTATTCCATTGGTAGCCAACCGTGACTTATTTTTCCCCACCATGTGTCGTTACGTCCATAGAAAGACAGTTGTCCAAACAAAACCGGAATCGCTATTTGCTGCCACCGAACCACGCAGAAAAGGTTCAGTCCTTCTTTGTTTCAAGAGCTTCAACAGCTAAACTGTCTCTTTTCCAAAACAACGCTGCAGAAGCTGCGGCGGGTCCTCCCAAGACCCCCCAGACCAAAGTAGTCCTCACCAACTGCGACGTGCTGAGCCAAGCAGACGACATGTACAAAGCCCACAGCAAGATGGCAGTGTTTCCGCAATAGCAGTCGAACTGGAGCAAAAACCGTGCAAGCGGGGCCAGCTCGTCGGGGACAGGAATTGCGGTCGCATCGACGGAAGGAGGCGACCACAGCGGCTGGGGGACGAAAGCCGAACGGATGTTGACTTCGTCGAAGATCGGAGCCCAGGACTCGGGTACCGAGGAGCCTGGAATGAGGGCGACGGCGGTGAGGCCGACGTGAGCCAGGATGGAAACGACGAGAATCATCTTGTAAGTCACGGATGCGACCTCAAGATGCCCGGAGGGCTTGGTGTTTGCAAGAGAAGCCTTCGCGTCCTCGAACTGGAAGGCCCACTGCAGGATCCTCTGGAAAAGCGGGAACGGCTGCCACAGAGCGATGAAGCCGTAGTGCAGGGCGGGAGGAATGACGGATGGGGACGGGAGCGCCATGAGAACAGCGGGGACAGCGAAAGACAAGAAGGAGCTCATCGGGATCAACCTCGCCTGGCTCGCGGCAGGGACGATGCTGCGGGGCGACGAGCTGCCGACGATTGGCGACGTGAAGAGATAGACGATGAGATAGACGGGCACGGTAATGGTGTAGGTGATGGTCTGGAGAATCATTCCCACCGTCGTGATCCAGCTTACCGCTCGTCCCTGGTTCCCCGCCCTGAAGCTCTCGAGCACAAGCAGGTTCCACCCGCAGAAGAAATTGAGCATGATGTAGTGGTAGGAGAGGGTGACATCCCAGGTCTGCGCCCCGTCGATGGCGGAGGAGAAGAACGAGACGAGGCCGCGGAGCAAGCCGTCCAGGGGCTCGAACCCGGTCCACGTCCCCGTGAACGGGACGGGTCCACCCGGCATGTACCGCTCGGATGGGTCGGGGAGATCGGCCGACGCGCCGAGGGCTTCGAAGAAGCCGTTCAGGGAGCCGACTACGAGAGTGCCGTACCCGCCGACGAGGGCGCATGCCGCGAGGGACACGACGAGCAAAATGAATGCTGCGGAGCGAGCCATGGTTTCCGGGCGTGAGGGAAATAAGATGGAGCGCTGATGGTCAGACTTGCGAACGGGAAGATCAAATGGGGTTGTTGTTGGTTCTTTGTTTTTGTATTTTTTATTTTTGGGGCGGGGGCTTACGGCTTTACGCGGTATAATCCGCAATTTACCACTCCAGCCGCATCAGCGTGTGGCGCAGCTGCGCCATGCCTTACACCGACGTACACCACGGCGAGAGGCTCGGTCTGTGCCACGGTGCCGAACCTATTGGCCCCCCCCCCCCCCCCCAACCCGTATCCAATCTACATCCCTCGAAATATACTACGCACTCGCGGTGTTTCCCGTTCCCTCGGCGGCAACCGGCGCAGTGCCTCCGGCCAGACTCGTCCCAATAAACACCACGAGCACCGCCGTGTACGCCGCAGTCGCAGCCAGGACGTCCTTGCCCGTGCTGTCCGTCGCACCGAATGCCAGCACGACCCCGAACAGCAGAACGGCGACGGAAGTGGTGACGAGGCTAACGTTGATGCCCTCAACCTTGGCCATAATGACGGTGGGCACGATGAGAGCGATGCCGCCGAAGAGCGCCATGGCGAAGCGCGAAACGAAGGCGTGCCTTCTCGCCTTCTCCGTCCTGCTGACGTGCGGGCCCTTTTTCCCCATCACGATGACCCTGTTGTCGTCGGTTGCTCGGGATGTTTCGTCCTAAAGCCTCGGGATGGTGTGATGTTTAGCTGGGCTGGACCGGTCGATGCAAGGGGATAGAAGACGGCAGCCTCGAGAAGGGGGGCGGGGGGGGGGGGTTGAGACTGAGAGTCCGTGACTAGCTGACCTTGCGCCTCCCCCATAGTTCCCACTTTAGTATTTGGATGCCCAGCTTGATCCACGTGTATAGTTGGCCCCCTGGGCCGACCCCGTTCCTCAGAGCGACGAAGTCGTCGTCGTTCGCGGAGTCCCAGCATTCCTTCGACTCGTCCGGTATGAGTGAGCGTTTACCCATTCTCTCCAGCTCCCGCCGCAGATTCTTGACATGAGTCGGGTGTGGCGGCTTTAAGCTCCTCAGCTGAGCCATCTCCAACAGAGCAGTGTCTTCAATTTTGGGAAGATGGGGCACGGATGTCAGGCTCTACGCAAGGTTAATCTACACGGGCCTATACTGGGAACACTCACTGTATTCCTTGGTCTTCTGTTTTAGTTTCCCCCACGCGACACGCCGTTCTGCATCAATTTCCTCTTCGGTTTGCTCTTGGTTTGCGGAAGGAGTGCGGTCCGAGAGCGGGTATGCCGGCATGTACCACGCCGGGTTTGAGTCCGGTTTTTTTTTTCTCTGGGAGCATAACGCCTTGAAACCTTTGGATATCTGCTGAACTTCCTCCTGCAAGATCAAAAGGTTCAAAATGTTGATATCATCGAAGCGTCGGAAGATCGTCCAGTCTTCTTCTCCCGACATGAGGGCTGCTGGAATCATCAGCACGCTAGGATCTGGCCCATCGTCGCCAGAAGTGGGGTTAATGTCGTCCGGCTGAGACATTGGGGCTGGTGTTGTGCGGAGCCGCGACGCGAACCTGTGGGACTCCAAAAACGAGTATTATATTGCAACCAGTGAAACGTAGAGCTTTTGAACCGTGGGAAAGAACAAAGACTCACATCTAGGAGTCTACATGGAGGCTATATGTTCAACAGCACGGCTCAAGCCGGACACGGCAGCGTGAGGCATATCGCGTTGGAAAAGTCTCACACACAACACAAGCTGAAAAGAGTGGCGTTCCTCCCCACGTGAGTGCCTGTGTGAGGGGTAGCAGCTGAAAACACGATATCTTGGGCTTCCGCATGGAATAAATATTTGCCCAACACCAAAGACTTCGCAATGCAACGACTGATAAGTTATATAGTCTAAACAAACAGCTCGCTCCAACTCAAGACCTCACCCGAAGCACAATCACGGCACAGCTATCAGCGGAAATATACATTCCGCAGCCAGAGCGCAACGCCGATTTCCAACATGAGCGGCATAGAAATCATTGGAATTCTTGCCAACATTGCTCCACTGGTGTCGCAGTTGGCAGGTAATATCGAGCATTTTGTGCAGTGGGATAGGCGAACAACAAGACAGCAAGAGCTTCTTTCGTCTGTCACCGCTGAGCTAGACATAATCATAGCGATATTACCAGATTACCCAACGGTGGATTCGGATGCAGAGCTCCTAGCAATCTTGACAGAGTCCATCGCCTTGGCCAAGGCATTGCACGGGAAGATGGCCAAGGCCGGGAGCAGGCCGCGGCCTCCGATATGGTTATTTTTCATGGCCCGCTGGCTCGGCAAAAGGGAGAAGAGGGAGATCGATGCACTTATCTCACAGCTCATTGACGCCCGAATGCGTCTTATAGTTACAATGTCAGCATTTTCCATATTGTACATCATTCGTAGGGCAAGCTAGCTAACATGCAGGGCAGATCCGAGGGATCAGTTGGAGAATCCATCACGCGACAAGATAAGATCAACCAAGTTCAGGCATCACCGCAGTACCTGGAGCTTGATGCCCATGGGAAAGCAGTCTTGGACACGCTGCTTTTGCAATACAGACAGAGCATAAGTTCCGAAGAAGCAGCTCGGTACTTCGCTGCGGGTGGGCGGTTCATCAACGGTCTTCAATCTCCCGCCGCAGAAACCAAAACTGTGAGAGACGTAGGGGAGGCGCTGTTGGAAGTCCTTCGATACAAAGTTATGGAAAGTCGCAGAGACGATATTGCGAAGGAGTTCCAGTCTTCATGTAAGTGGGTTTTCGAGGATAATCCGCCGGGCTCGAGATGGACCAGTCTCCCAGACTGGTTGGCCAACGGTTCTGGGGTATACCTGATCGAAGGGCACGAGGCCTCGGGGAAATCTACAATGATGAAATACATCTTCACAAACGACCAAACACACACCCACCTTCAAACTTGGGCAGGCCCCGATTCCCTCGTAGCGACAGCATTCTTCTTTTGGCGTAATGGTACGCGCCTGGAGAAATCCGACGAAGGACTGTTTCGATCCCTGCTCTACAGCGTCCTAAGTCAGGAGCCACAGTTGATACCAACCGTGCTCCCCAGAGAATGGGCAATGCTGTATTCGTCAGCAACAATCCCCAACGTGCCGAACGCCGGACTCGGAGCATGGAGAGTAAAGGACCTTCAAGAGGCCTTTCGTCGACTAGTAAACCAAAGACAGGTCGCCCTCAAGATGTTCTTCCTGGTCGACGGCATTGACGAGTACCAACAGTCGGAAACTGACAACGATTATGCATCCTTACTCGATTTCTTCAAAAACGAGATGGCCGCGTCTCCAAATGCCAAGCTCCTCTTTTCGAGTCGGCCTTTGGGTGAGTTCGGCCAACTCAACATCGAGCCAAACCTGACGCTCCATGAGCTCAACCACGACGATATTGAGTCCTACGTCCGAACTGTGCTCGACGACAACACGGCGTTCCGAGATGCCAGGACAGCGGACACGCAAAGCGCAAACAATGTTACCAACCACATTGTCGAAAAATCAAGTGGCATCTTCCTATGGGCCGTGCTGTCTGTGGAAGCGATCAAAGGAAAGCTTTCCGGTGGGGCGACACTACATGAGATATCACAAGACCTTGACACACAACTTGGACCGGCGCTGCATGACTTGTACCATAGGATACTAGCAAGCCTTGAGGTTTCAAGCCGGCTACAAGCGTCTGAGGTACTGCAAATCGTTCTCGCAACGCCCGAGGTCAGACGCAGTTCGGCAGACGATGCCGAAGAGTCTCTGAGGCTGATCGACTTGGCAATGGCGCTGGGAGACCCGCAAGACACCGTCGAGGCATCTATTCGGCCGTGGGAACAAGATAGGGTTAATGCGAAGTGCGACAAAATTGCGAAAGCCTTCATGAGGACATGGCCCGGGTTTATCACGACTGCAAACCCGAGCGAAAGTCGAGGGAACGTGAGCCCGGCCTCCGTGATTCGGTACTGCCACCGATCCGTGCCAGAGTTTCTAAGAAGACTGCGTCCGGACCTAGTCGAGACGTCGAAGACGGGGCCATACTCATTCTGTCCGTACTTGGGCCACCTGAAATCGGCTGTTCACCAGCTGAAGATTATGCCAAACCCGCTACCAGACAACTCCCGACGGTCGCTATGGGCATTTGCTACCTCTGGCTTGTTGGCAGCTAGCAGAGTTGACGCCAGTGATTCCGCTCAGGAGTCTTCGTACCGTGAATTACTGAGGGCGCTGGATCAGGCAATGCAACACCATCATAAGAGACTCCAGAAGGGACCCGACAATCGATATATTGCAACAAGGCTCCAAGACCCCAATGGTGTTGTGGCGCTAGACGACAAGGGAAGGGACGCCAAGCGCATCGCAAAGATGCACTGGTCTAATTTTCACTTCGATCCCAACTGCTCACACCCCAGGTCGTGGGAAGACTCCTTCCTTTCCCTGGCCATCCAGTTCGGGCTTCAGACATATGTCACCAGCCAACTGGGGCCGGGAGTTAAAGTCTCCAAGTCGAAGAAGGGACGACCTCTTTTGGACTACGCCTTGCGACCGTCGCCGCTTGCTCCGTACGATCTAATTCAGCCGAAGCTCGTCGAAACCTTGCTGGACCGCGGATCCAACCCGAACGACAAGTTCGGAGATAGAACTTGCTGGGAGGGAGCGCTTCTGTGGCAGTACGAGACGTTCCTGAAGGGCAGCGCGAAGGCCATCACCGAGACTGGTGGCACAACGAATGATGCACGAATCGTCGCGGGGAATCGCGCGGCGATCTTTCGTCTTTTGATCGACAAGGGTGCAAATCTTGATGCAATCATATCGGTGTCAGAGAAGTATTACGATACCTTGCCTGCGAAGACGGTAGTTGAGGAGTCCTTCAAAGCTTGGGTAGAGGATGATACGTATGAGGGTTTGCTGACACGGTTTAAAGGCTGATAGGATCAAGGAACATGTGTTTCAATAGTTGCGTTCGTTGCAATCATATTCTTTTATTCTCTAGTGTGTATAGCTCTTCTTTGCATACCTCAGCTTAGCATGCAAAGATGTTTCTTCGAATCCTTCCTATACGATATTCTTCTCTCCATCCAAGTATCATTTCGTACAAGAATCATTATACTCTCCTGTAATCTTAACATGCTTTAGCCCTTGACGTGCTTCAGCACAAATTCAGATTACTGAAGGGTCTTTTAAAATTACCGGGGTTTATTCTAGTAATGCAGCTCAGAAAATAGGCGATGAAGCCCCGGCGTAGTACATGGTCACCCAATGCGTCTTGTTCGGTCCCTCAATTTAGCCGGCAACTTGTGCCAACCTGAGGAGCCGGTACGTCCTCACCCTGCTAAACCCGGTCGTACGCCGCCTGCTAGCATGCTGCTATGTCCACCTGCAGCTTGCTTTCCGCACCAATCGGCATCGTCAACCGACCGTTGCAATTTCCGCTCGTGGTCGGTCATCTCGGAGCGGACACCTCCGTTCTTGCCGCTGGGGACCGTAATGGCATCACAGATCACGAACAAATACCACCCCGCCATATAATTTCATAGGTCAGGAGAATAGAAGACACTATGTACATTTATTATATATATATATATATCCGGCTCTGTAGTGCTGGGAGGTTGAAAGTATTGAGACAATCCTCTCTTCCCAGCTCTCCAAACCCCAAAGCCCGCGGCATCGCATGACCCATCCATCAGCACATGCACCATGCATCCCGTCCTCGCTACGCTCCTGGCAGCAGCCGCTCCGGCTCTCGGCCTCGTTAACCCCGATGGAACCGGTCGTCTTCCGGCTCTTGGCTGGAACTCGTGGAATGAGTATGCATGCGACATCAACGAGACGGTCTTCCTCCGGGTCGGCCAGCTGATGATTGACCTCGGCCTCAAGGACCGGGGCTACGAATACGTCAACATCGACGACTGCTGGAGCAACAAGGAGCTCCGCCGGGACAACATCACCCAGCAAATCATCCCCGACTACGAAAAGTTTCCAAACGGAATCAAAGGCTTGGCCGACAAGATACACGACATGGGGCTGAAGCTCGGCATCTACGGTGATGCGGGAACGAGCACATGCGGTGGCTATGCCGGATCCATCGGCTACGAGGACGTTGATGCTGCAACTTTTGCTGCTTGGGGAGTCGACTGTAAGTTGATGCCTAGACATCAAGATAAGACCGTGGTGGTCGAGTTTGAGCAACTAACAGGATGGGCGGGCACAGACCTCAAGTACGACAACTGCAATGTCCCCGAGGAGTGGTACGACCTCTGGAAGTACGCGCCGGAACTCTGGTTCGGAGGGGGCCAAGCTGAGAGCCAGGACAACGGCGACCCGGGCTCCTCCGTCACGGGCGAGCCAGCCCCTGCCGGATACGACTGGTCGACATCCAACACCGCCAAGAGATACGATCTCATGCGCGACGCCCTGCTCGGCCAGAACAGGACCATCCAGTACAGTCTCTGCGCCTGGGGACACAGCCACGTCGAGCAGTGGGGCAACGACACCGGCCACAGCTGGAGGATGTGGGGAGACATCTACCCCGAGTGGGACGGACACTACCAGTGGAGTTGGGGACTGATGCCCATCCTCAACCACGCTTCCTTCTTCTACAACACGACGAACTTCTGGGGGCACAACGACTGGGACATGCTCGAGGTCGGAAATGGGAACCTCACCCTCGAGGAGAGCCGGTCGCACTTTGCCTTCTGGTCCGGCTTGAAGAGTCCCCTCATCATCGGCACCAAGCTTGACGGCATCGACGATGAAATCTTGGACATATTAGCAAACAAGGAGCTTGTCGAGTTCAACCAGGACCCTGCGTACGGAGAAGGAATCAAGCCCTACAAGTGGGGCATCAACCCGGATGGAACATGGAACCAGACGCACCCGGCCGAGTTTTGGTGCGGAGAGAGCGTCAAGGGCACTCACCTCTATGTCCTAAATACGCTGAACGCCACGACCCGCAAAACAGTCGACTTTGACGAAGTCCCGGGTCTGAGTGGGAGGAAGACGTACAAGGTCCACGACATGTGGACTGGGAGGGACTTGGGAATGGCAAAGGGGAAGTACTCAATGAAGGTGAAGGCACATGACACTGCCGCGCTGAGGATCGAGGAGTGTCGGGGTAGAAGGTGTCACTAGATCGTGACGTTGTGTTTGGATGCGCTCTCTTGGCAAGATATAACGGGCACTTGATCACGTTGTTCCCCAATGGGACAATGTCGGAAGTACGCTAGTTCCTAGTCTGAAATCCCACAGAAGCAACGCAAAGAACGAAGATCTGTCTGAATATCTGTCACTTGTGTATCCATATACTAGTCTCTACTACAATAGTGCGGTACCTCCCCAGGGCCGTGGTTTTCAACGTTTTAGAAAAGACCTGAAAACACAATCAATCTTGCCAGATTTTATATCCTGCTGATGGCTTCACCTACTTCTAATATTATATCCCCTACAGCTCCCTTTGCTACCAACGGCCCGAAAATTCTCCCCCTCGTGATATTCCTCCCAGTCCGGCCAGCCGTATTCGAGATAGCTATTCTGCAGAACAGGGCCTCGCTCTTCTCCTCAGCGCAATGAAGACCATCGGCATCCATAACATCCGTCGAGCTAGTAGGAATAAGCCTCAACTTGCGGTTGCCGCGCACGGGCGGCGATGGTGGCATCGCGAGAGAAACTGATCTCCTTCATCCATGGCGAGTATTTTGTCGGTCTCTTGGCTTTTCGGCGGATTGGTTTCGCCTAGGCTATTGGATAAGAAAACTGTAAATAACGACAGAAAGGGAAATATAGAGTAAGACTGGTAAGAATAGTCCGTGACGACTGCTAGAGTCACGGTTGCAGGGAAAATGGGGTGCGAATCGTTACTCCTTTTCTTCTCGGCGAGTCTCGTGGCCTTTTATGCGAACAATGATTACTTGTGGTAACTTGCGCTACCGTACACACTGTGTATTTTCTCGCTCTCACTTACCCGAATTAGAACAGCCGCCTACCCACCCATGGTCATACAACGCCACAATATTACGAACACGGTTTTTAATAGTTTCTGTACATATCACTCGATCGCTTTGGGAGGTTGCCGATACTAACTCGCTCATTCAATATCCTCTCCTCGAGCATGGAAGTCACCTGGGTCCTAGTTAAATAATATATGGTAATGGTATACCGCATTATAGCAAACAACTAAGTAACTACCATGTATCACGTGCCACACCGGCTCGATATTGGAAGACTGTGTTGGCAGTATCGATACGTTATCAAAACGGGGACGAGCTCCTTAGGGAGAAATACCATGACGTGACTCACCTATGTACGTAAGTCATGCAACCCGGGCCAGCCCCTGGAAAATGACAGCACCACAAACGCCGCAGCACAGGGGTACTTCTTTGTGAGAGTGTACTATCTACGGTCACACGGGAGCATAGATTACTATCGTGTATCTTGCAATAAAACTTTTAAGGGTACAGTATCACGTCATTGTCGCACTTCCTGCCAGAGTATCAACCGTTCAACCACACCTCTCCCTGCAGCTCAACTCGCTTGTATTGATTATAGCCACGGTCATTGTCTTCATTGTATGAAATATCCGGGATCAGCCCACGATTATCCTAACCATTTTCTATCTACTATACAGTATAAATAGCGGCATCCCGCTTATTGGTCAATATAAATGATTAAAAGTTACTTAGAAGTGTATTGAATTTTGCAGAGAATAGGCAGTGCCTCACGTGTTATGATTTTAATAATCACTTAGGTTACAGAAATGAAACCTTTTAAAAAATTCAATTTTTGTGGAATTTCTTTATCTTGAAAAGGAGCAAAAAGATTTTAGGGGACAATTCCAGACCTTTCCAACTTAACAGCATAACGAAAATAACCCGAAGACATTTTACCAAAAATATCTTTTATTATAATACATATTATTGCCACAAATTATCCCCACAAATAGGAATAAAATTACGCCAGCAAGCAGCATCATAGCAAAGATAATGCCTATAATACCTTCTCAACATAAACACAACGAGCTCCCGACCGACGATGTTGCCAACATGGTCATAGCTAAGAGGCCAGCGCCCATTCCGACTAATTTGGGCTTCCACCTCATGGAGCTCGTTCCTTGGACTATCTCCAGGTTCTGGAGACTCGCAGACGATCACCTATCCCCAGTGCAGATTGCAGCCAGACAGGGAATCCTCGACATCCTCACCCGCGACACGGCAGAATACGACCAGTCCTTCGGCTCCGGCGAAAAAGGCCAACTGTGGCGCTTCGACATGATGGCGTTGACGCTGGAACACCTCAGCATTCTCTGTGACGACTTCTTCTTTCAGTCGCAGATTATGCAAATGACGACAATCCAGGTGGTTCCTGACAGCGAACAGCCTCGGCTTCACGGCATGGCACATCGCCGCGGTGGGCTGAAAAACGGCCGTTTCTGCATTCGACTGGTTCTCAAAAGCTATTGGGAATATCTCGACGAATGGAGAGGCGGCACCATTGGGACCCTGTTCGAGGCCATACTTCACGAGATGGTCCATGTGTGGCTGTACTGTGTTTGCAGCGGTATCGACAACGAACTTTGCAAAGAGAACAGCAACATCTATGTCGAAGGCTTTACAGGCCAAGGACACGGCCCCGCATTCCACGCCTTGAACAATGCCGCAGTGGACGAGGTTCGGAGGTGGGACACACCCCTGGGCAAGACTTTTGGGATCAGAGCCATCCATCCCCGCTGCGAAAGGGAGCAAAAGACCTTCCGGGCTGGGGTAGACACAGGCTGCTTTGCCGCGGACCAGGAATATCGGGAACATCAGGGGATACTGCAGTTTTTCAAGGACAGGCCGACCTCCGAGAAAGACGGGTACATGATGAAAAGGAGGTTTTATATCCCCAATATGCTCGACGCCGAAACGTTCCTCAAGGTAGAAATCAGCCCAAAGATCACATCGTCCCGGAGGAAGAATATCGACGCACTCATGGCCCGGCCGGGTAGCAAGGAGGCGAGGGACAAGGCGATACGGAAGACACTCAAGTCCGCCAGGAGCGACGTGTTGCCCCGCAGGGTTCAAAAGGCGGCGCGGCAGGCTTGGGTCAACTGGGATGCCAACACTCCGGAAGACCTGGATGGACACCGCCGCCAATTCCACCGTCTCGACGCCGTGGCACAATGCACGCAGGACCCGGAGTGCAAGGCCGAGTTCTGCTGCGACCATAGCATGTATAGGAAAGGCGACATTGCAGGAAGGCTTACAGTGGTATCGCTGAGATTGCGGGACGAGGGAAGAACAATTTGGGACAAAGTGGAGGAGAATGAAGAGAAGGTAGATTGGCTCTCCTGGATGTTCTAAACCAGTTTTTAAAAAAATTATCAACTCTTATATAAAGCGTAGGTTATTAATAAATTTAGAAATTAAAATAAAATAAAAATCACGATAATTGAGAATTTATTGTTACCTTATATTATTTATATTCCCCTAACCGATTGGATATATTACCTTTACATCTAGACAAAATACTTTAGTTAAAATACCTCTATTTTGATTTATTAATTTTCCGAGGTAAGTGAGCATTATTGTGGGTTAGAACTGTTTACTCTTCGCCTAGTCTCCTGCCCGCCTTTTTAAACTTAACGAGAGGGGAGTAACTCATGGCGTGCCCCATATAACTGCAATGTTCGGTCACTAAACATATAAAGATGTTCCGTACTCCTACAAATACCGACTATTTTTTCTTGCAAGCAGGAAGTTTTAAATCCCAGGTATATCGACTCGGCAAATATCAGATTAGATCCATGCAACCATACCGGTGTTCCATTACGCTGTTGGTCGCCTAGGCATTTAACATATTCGTATAGGATTCACTACTCTCAGGTGCATCTAGAATTTAGGCTTGCACAATAGGGTCCCGTGGGGCCGCATGGGAGCCCACGCATTATTTTAAAAAAAACTCCATATGGCCCCATGGGTTTTTTGCGCCCGGCCATATGGGGCCCCACGGATTTTTATTCAAGCCTAGTCTAGATTAACCATAACAGAAGAGCGCACGTTGGGGGGCTGACAAAGCTTGATTAACGGCACAGCATTGCCCAACCCGACTTCCTAGGCTTATACAAAAATCCGTGGGGCCCCATATGGCCGTGCGTAAAAAAACATATGGGATTATATGGGGTTTTTTAAAATAATCCGTATAATCCTATAAAACCCCACGGGTTTTATAATATGGTCCTATAAAATTATATAGGTTTATTGGTAGGGTTTTATAAAACTATACGGGTTTATTAATAGGGTTTTATAAAATTATATAAGTTTATTGGTGGGGTTTTATAAAATTATACAGGTTTTGGATTAAAAACTTATAAAATTATATAAGGTTTTTATATAATAATATATTTTATTATATTAATTATTAATATATAGGTTAATATATTTCGGTATATTAATTAATATATCCGATTTATATATTTAATTCTTTTATTTTTATTTTTTAAATAATACCGTAAATGGTACCCGTTTCGGTTCCGGCCCATTTATAATAAACGCTTACCGTTATTTAATAGGCGATTTATTTTTTTCTTTCCTATTTAATATAACTTATATAATGGGATTTTCTCCCAATAATTATATAATATTTATATATCCTTTTTTATTATATAATTATTTTAACCCGCGAGGAATTATTTTTTTAATAAAATCCTTATTATCCCTTACCAAATTTATTTTATCCGATTTTTATTAAATATTACCTGGTATAATATTAATATGGCCAAATAAATAATCCAAAATTATTAAATATTAAAACCTAAGGTCCGGAATATTAAAACCATAATCCCGAAATATAATACTTTATATTTCTTTAATTTAAAATAATTTTAAATTATTTATTAAATTATCGGATAAAATATTTGATTTATTAATTAATAATTAGGAAAAGAAAAGGTCCACGGTATAATTAGGTTATTGGGTTTAAGTTAAACGTTCCGATTATTTAACCGGTAAACGGCGGCGTATTAATTTGGCTCGATTTAATATTCGGCGTATTCTAACGGAAATCTTATAAATCGTTTAAACATTTATTTAATTAATAAACCGTTCCGTATTTTTTTTTTTTTCGGGATTAATATTAAATATAAGCATTATGGTAGGTATATTAGGAAGAATATAATTATATAATATAAATATAAGGATATTCCGAATGGTAGTAAGGTTTAATTTGCCTTTATTAAAATAATATATTTATTGGCCCGTATTTTAATTTCGCTTAAAAATAATATTAATGGTTTGGTTATATAAAATATTACGGGCTAGGCACCGGAACTTATTAAAACCAGTTTATTATTATTAAAATCCTAAAATATTATACCTAGGCGGGAGAATTATAAAAAAGTATTAAAT